>JAHBCN010015314.1:0-21170 GCA_019359885.1 Listronotus oregonensis
GACCGCCATAATGGGGCGTTCATTCTAAAATAACATGTTCCATTATGGCGGCCACTTCGATGTTAGAGGTATGATTTTTTAAAATCTTTGTTCTCGTTCATTTTAAAAAGACCAAAAAACCGTATGGTCCATCCCCAAGGGAAAAACCCGGTCGGTATGGGGGCCTTAAGGGGGAAACCCCGGGTTAGGCATTTTGGAAAATTCATTAAGGGGGCCTTGTCCAAATAATTAATGGTTTAAAATTCACCCCTCCTAAAAGCTAAACTTTAATGCCTAGGGAATTAAAGTGCTCTTAAGATAAGAAAATTTTTTTTTTTTTTTATATTAATTATAATTAGAAACCTTTTATTAACTTAATGGTTTTTTTTTAAATAGCTGTAACTTTTTGAATAATCATTTTGTTATTTTTTACACGATTTTTTTTTGTAGATAGATATACAAAAATGGTTTTATAATAATTTCTCGTATTTTTTATAGTTTCCAAGATATCGTAAACTTTTTCGGACTGTAATAATTGCTTATAAAATATTTATACATAATAGTGACATAAAATAAATATAAATAACAAAATAAAAAATGTATGTATTTATTTAGGATTTAAACAACTCTAAGAAACATATTACTTTGTATTAGATATTAAAGAAAATATGATAAAATTTAAATAAATAAAATTTCATGAAAAGTTATTTAAAATTTTTAAAATATTTTATTACATGTTAAAAATTTTTTGCTTTACTCACATATCCAAAAAATGGAAAAGTCAATTATCATTTGTATTTTGTGTATCGGAGATGTCATCTTCTTCAAGTGGTGGGTGGTCATCGCAGTCACTTCCACTGCAAACAATGCAAGCCGGTGGGCAATGAAGGTCACTTTTTTGCAGCCACATGCTGAACCGTATCCTGTTTTGGAGGAGCAAAATATAATTTTAAAGAGGTTTTCAGGTGCTGTTCATTGCGTTATTTTTACTGGTTTTAAATAATCGTCTTTTTGCCGAGCCCATTCTTTTAGTGATGAGCAAAGCAAGACCAAGACCAAGACCGGGCTAGTCTTGGTCTTGGTCTTGGTCTTGCAAGTCTGGTCTTGGTCTTGGTCTTGCAAGCCCAAAGAAGGTCTTGGTCTTGCACCCCCCGGTCTAGGTCTTGGTCTTGGTCTTGCTGCAAGAGTCTTGCTGGTCTTGCTTTTTTTGGTAGTAATAATTTAAACTAAGCAATTTTAAATAAAATATATATTTTTTTAAAACTTACAAATAAATAAAGATGAAGACTATATTTTTTGCTTTAAAATTTTAAAATATACCAATTTTAACCTTACATGTACATTTAAATTATTTGATTAAAAAGGATATTTTAAATGTAGGGGTTTATTTATTTATAGCGCTTCATTTAAGTGATAGGAAATATTTAAGTTTTCTTTGAAGAAGCATATAAAATTACAATACTGAGTACTCTGAGGGCAGAAAAAAACTTTTAATTTCAACCAGATGTAAAATTTCCATGAAAATGACTCTGATATGTAAACATTGGTATCTAATTAAAAAAAAAACGTATTTAGAAAGCTTTTTAGTTCAAATAAACTTTTTATGTTCAAATTAGTCAAACATTTGCCGTACAAAGTTTGTACAAATACTTTATAAACATTCTGCATATACAAGGTGGCTCGATAGTGCGACAAAGATCGATATATCCGAAACCGTTCATAAAAAACTGAATATACAAAAATTATAGAAAAAAGGGCGTAAAATGTAAAATTATTTTCTTTTTCGGAATTTTTCAAAAAATTTACTACCACTTAAGGAAACTTCCTAATTTTTAGCTTTTACCCTTAAATAGAAAAATTATAGCAAAAATTCATTTAAAAAAATCGCTTCCCTGTATATTATGCTGGAAATTCTTGAACTGTCATATAGGTACAATGTCGACGTAGATGGTTTTTTTTATATCATTTTCGGTTTTGACAAAAATGACGTCATCATTATACTTTTGGCATTGTTTTGACTTTTCCGTCTAAACCGGAAGTAAAATTTAAAATCTATTTTTATAAAAAGTATTCCTATATAAAATGACAAATATATTTTTTATTAAACCATCACTTTTACATTTATATCTTAGTTTAAAGGATCAATCTAATGATGCCACTTCTTACAGTGTGGCACAAAAATAATGTTTTCCTGGATTTTGGAAATTTTGATCCAGTAAGGGATCACTAGATACCTAATTTAAAAAAAACATTAGGAATAGGTAAGTAATTTTCAGCTTCTATAACTTTTATACTTTTAGTTTTTCTCTGTCGTAAACGGTTTTGAAGATATCGAGCTTTGTCGGACCATTGAGTCACAATATTATTATTTTTGAAACATGTTACTGAATCCACTAGTTATCGTTTCTAGATAATTTTATTAAAAAAAGAAGTGATCGATTAAATTATTATTTTATTAAAAAAAACCTGTTACTTTTTGCCTTTTGCGGGTTTTAAATTTTTGTATTTGTTAAAAAGAAATTTCCTTTAAGAAAAAAAAAAAATTTTTTTACAAAAGTGCAAGAGTCTTGCAGGTCGGTCTTGGTCTTGCTAGTCTTGCACCCCTCGGTCTTGGTCTTGGTCTTGCATACCCCGGTCTTGGTCTTGGTCTTGCAAGCGAGAAGGCGGTCTTGTCTTGGTTTCCCGGGCTTGGTCTTGCTGCAAGACCAAGACCAACACCGCAAGACCAAGACCGGTCTCGCTCATCACTACATTCTTTAGAAGGGATTAGATTATAAATTGTCCATTGCAGGACTTGTAAGTATACTCTTTTGATATGTTGTTTTGTATCATCCTTTGTCGGAGGTATAGTGAATGAAGTTATACACTTTTATTTTTTGAAGCTAATTCTATGAAACGTTTGTATCGGAGCTCATTCAGGTTTTTGGTAGTTTTAGCACCATACATTGTGAGTATACAACTTACACCTTGATTGAAAAGTACTTCATCACTTTGATTTTTAACCTTTAAAATTTGAGCTGCTGCACGAAATTTATAATCCTCAATAAAAATTTTAATAAAATAATTTTATCCTGATAAAAGGCGAAGATAGTATCACATCCAGTGAATGCATGAAAAAATAAAAGATACCCTTTTTGATATTTTCATATTTCCTTAACATAGTCTTTGTTGAATAAACTCGTTGTAAGGCATTATTTTTAAGTGATTTCAAAAAAACATTTCTTTATCATCAGGTGCTAAGAGTCTCTTACAAGTCCAGCAATGGAAATTTAATTCTCTAATCCCTCCTAGAATGGTGTTGGTAAAAAGACGATTATTTAAAACCAGTAAAAATGTCCCAACTAGCAGCCCCTGAAAACGTCTTAAAAATCATATTTTGCTCCTGTAAAACAGGATGCGGTTCAACATGTGGCTGCAGAAAATAAAATCTCCTGTACGCAAAATATAAATAATAATTGAATTTCCTATTTTTTGAATATGTGAGTTAAGCAGAAAATTTAAACATGTAATAAAGTATTTTAAAAATTCCGATTAATAACTCTTCATAAAATTGTATTTAAATAAGTTTTATCATATTTTTTTAAATATCTGATATATAATAATATGTTTCTTAGAGTTAGTTGTTTAAATCCTAAATAAATATATACATTTTTAATTTTGTCATGCATATTTATTTTATGTCACTATTATATAAAAAATATTATAAGCCATTATTACAGTCCGGAAGTTGGAGTTTAATTTCTGATCTCGGAAATTAAAGTTCACGATATTTTGGCATCTAGAAAAAATACGAGAAATCAATGTAAAACCAATTTTGTTAAAAATGTATTTATCTACAAAAAAGATTATGTGTAAAAAATGACGAAAATTAATATTTAAGAAGTTACAGAGATCTAAAAAAACCTCTTAAATATCATAAATATTGTTTAAAAAATTTAAATGCTATTTTGCCCCTTTTGAAAAATTTTTGATTTTAAATAATATAGAAAAACAAAATTAAAACAAAAAAAATCGGAGCTATTCTTAAGGACTTGCAAATTTTGGCTGTTTTTTGTATTCATTGACGCTACTACTGTAAAAGATATGTTCAATATTGTTGTGGTAGATCCATATTATTAAAAAATATTCCTCTAAAATGAACTGACTTATAAAAATATAAGACATGAAAACTTTAAATTTGCGGAAAAATATAATTTTTTATTTACATTAATAAATTACACTTTACTTGGGCCATCGCGTCGAGTTCGTCTTTTTGTCTGTTCGTGTTAACCCGTCTTTCTGTTGGTTCATCTATTTGTTTAAAATTATTTTGTTGCGTCAGCGGTTAAGCTGGTTTACTGTTTTAGTTAATGTTATTTATTAAATAATAATTTTGATTTGCAATTATGTATGTGAGGTAACTGTGTGTCAGCTTATAGAAAAAAATTAAAGAAAAAGAGTTTTTTAGTAACTTGGATGTTTTAAAGATTTTAGGTTTATTACAATTTTTTTAGAAATGCTTATGCATTTTGGACTATTGACTATAAATGAGACTAACTGCCTATTTATAGTCGTTGCCGTTTCGCTGCAGTTGACACTTGAACGACAACTTGCAAGCCAACGCGGCGACGACATTTGTAAATGGTTACATTAAACGCTATAAGTTTAACTTACGAACGGGAACTGCAACAGCAGCGGGAACGGAAACGTCAAGTTTATAAATTAACCTTTAAAGTGGCAACACAAAATATGAACAAACTTTATTTTATATATCAATGGTTATTAAGTTGATTTCGTCGATTTAATTTTGTAAGTGGTGTGTAAGTTTATGACTGTTTTACGTATTATTTTCTATAGACCTAGATTTGCCATAATCGTAAAGAAAAAATCATTTTGTGGCTGGCTACTCTACCATTTTTAATTTCTAGCAAGTATTCTTGTTCTTAATTGACAAGTCCTCGTCGGGTACACGCCAAAAGAAACTTTTCACAATGGGACCCCTTCTGTCCAGGTCCCGAGGTATAGAGACCGAGCTTGCTTTTAGTCCAGTAAATGAAGGGACAAAGCTGAAAATAAATCTGTACTTGTTTTCCCTTTCAAGCGAAAAAAAGTTTATCAACATTAACAGGTGGGAAGGACTGAAAATGGCCCCTCAAGACCCGAAAAATGGGTTTCCCGCTAATATCTGCCAACATATGCGAATTGGAGAATTTTTGTAAAAACAAAAAATAAAGGTCACCTTGTAGTCTACAAAAATGGTTCCTATATTTTTTTTTTTTTGAAAAATCAATAGTTTTTGAGATAACGGGACCCCAAAGTCCCCTCATTTTAGCTGCCTCTCTACCGCTAGAATGCCGCTATCTTCATGAATTCACTTATAAGCGGGTGGACGAATTGTTTCATTACTCGGGCAATATTGTACATTTTTTAATCATTCAAAGTTTATCGGAATGTGAAAACCCATACCTATCATTGCATATGAGTTTGGGTCCATTCTGATTTATCTAGAATATTAAAAAAAGCGGTCAAGGTTTTTTTCCCACAATATTTTGTAAGTATCTCATTAATTAATTGATATTTTTTTGAAAAAATGGTTTGTTATTAACATTTTTTTTTTGATAATGAGACCTTAGCAAGTGTTCAATGACCACAGAAAATTTCCTTCACCAGCTTTCTTGCTTTTTGATAAAAAATTGTTTTGCCCATCTGCATTTTTTAGCCGCTTCTGGCTATCTATCCAGTGTGAAATGTTATGGATTTTTAGACGGCCGTTTTTGCGAAAATATTTTTGTAGATTTCCAGGTGATCTTTATTTTTTGTCTGAACAAAAATTCTCTAATTCGCATATTTTGGCAAATATTTGCGGAAAAGTTATTTTTGGGACTTTGGGGAGTCATTTTCAGCGGGTTCCCATGTCGGAATTGTGATAAACTTTTTCTCGCTCGAAAGCATCCGCGAAGACCTAAGAATTGCGCCACAAATATAAACTGTACTGATTTATTTACAGCTTAAGGTACTTTCAGGTCTTCAGTTACTGGACTATTTGTCCTATTGACTCCTCTGAATTAGCAGATCACCTAAAATAGAAAAAAGAAAACCCCATTTCTTTTGGCTGGTACCTAACAAGGACTTTTTAATTAATAAATCTGCCACAACAATACAGAACATATTTTGTATTTTAGTTCTTTTTTAATATCTGTGGGTGGCGCCCGTTCTCAACGTATAGACAAGCGCCTACTCATTAAATTCACCTTAACAAACTTGCAATTTCACGTAAAAAATACTTTAGTAAAGGCCTTTTAATAAAATAAAAGAGTTATTTTTGTTTTAGAGACAAATTAGTTACCGTTTTTGAGAAAAAAAAGGAATTAAAAACTGTATTAATATTAAATAAAAGCGTTCGTGGGCCGCCTTTAGAATAACAAAAAATAATCTCTCTTTTTATACTTCAGTTTAGCCATAGACCTGGAGCCGAGAGGGTTTTTGCATGTATCATAGGCCCCACGCCGAGGCTTGGGGGCTGATAGACAACGTTATTCCCCACTTTGACTTCCCGGTATGGCATCCCTAAAGTGTTGCTTTTAGGAGGGGTGGATTTTTAAACGTGTAAGTAATATCCATGCCTTTGGATCATAGGCCCCACTTTGATTATTGATTTATGTCGTCAAGAAGGTCGCCAAAGTCCGCGAACCCAATATGCCATACCAATATGGCGTCACTTACACCGAAAGGTGTAATTTTTCCACTGTTGCTGTTGTTTCGTGATCTTCGGTAACAATGAACTGTAGAACAAAGAATTCAAACTTGGCGACGCCCCAGAGGTATGGCGTTTTGAATTCTTTGTTCTACTGTTTATTGTTAACAAAGATCACAAAACAACAGCGTGGGGCCCATGGTCCATGTCTACAGTGGAAAAATTACACCTTTCGGTCAGTATGGCGGACCTTAAGTGACGCCATATTGGTATGGCATTTTGGGTTCGCGGACTTTGGCGACCTTCTTGACGACATAAATCAATAATCAAAGTGGGTCCTATGATCTACGGGCATGGATATTACTTACACGGTTAAAAATTCACCCCTCCCAAAAGCTACACTTTAGGGATGCCATACCGGGAAGTCAAAGTGGGGAATAACGTTGTCTATCAGCTCCCAAAGCCTCGGCGTGGGGCCTATGATACATGCAATAACCCTCTCGGCTCCAGGTCTACCTTGTTATGCTAAGAGTTCAAATAGCTTATAGAATGTTCGAAATAGATTTGTTGTTGCTTGATTATTGCAGATATGTTATTAAAACTTTTTATTTTAAACGAAAACTAAATAATGCATTTTTATGATTTTATGCTTAATCTGTCTTTCAAAGGTTTATTGTATAAAGTTAAAGTTTTTTGTTATTAAACAAACTAACAACCTTGGTTCAGTTATATGTGAAGAGAATAACAAATATACATTTTTGTGCAGCTTTTCAGAAGGTGTATTATTATATTTAAAATACTCAAATTACTATACTTATAAAAAAGCATGCTAAAATATTGCTAGCATAGGGATTTTTATATATTGGCATATTAATTCTGGAAAAAAAATATCGGCAACACTGGGAAACTTAACTGGGATGTTTCGAAAACATAGTTGCCGGATCCCTAAATACTTAAAAATATAAAGTAAGCAATTAAAATTAATATTTAACTATTTATTATCAGTCTAATTTGGTACAAAACATGTAATTAAAAAATTAACTTAAAGTTCCCGTTTGTTTTTCTGAGTTCCAGAATTTTCTTCAAAATATTTTTCCAAATAGTCAACCATATCATGGGGACTAGTAGTAGGGGCAAATCTTTCAACAACTTGTCCATTTTTATCAATAATATATTTAGTAAAATTCCATTTGATGGAATCACCCAGATAGCCTCCTTGTTGCTGTTTTAGGTATTTCCATAAGGGATGTGCTTCGTCACCGTTTACATTGACTTTGGAAAATAAGTCGAATTTAACCCCTAAAACAAATTAATGTTTTGCAGTTATTAAATTAATTAACATTTTTTAAAGAAGGTAACATGGTTTACCTAAATTTTAAAAACTTTTAAAAACAACACCATAAAATGTTCTTAATTTTAGGAAAAAAACAAACCTAAACCAAAAATCACCCTCTATATTTTTAAGTTATTCCCAAGAAGCTTTTTAGAAAAGTCAAAATTAAAAAAAAAACTGTTAATAATTTTTAAGATGGGAGCTTAAATGTATAGCCAGGGTGTGGTATTGAATGCGTAGAATTAGTACCATAAAATGAAAAGATTTTAAAAAACTGTTTTTCATATTTTGTTTTAAAAATAACTCCTGTATTAATTCGAATATCTTTGGTCAGTACAAGCAATACTAACAAACAAGCTATATGTTTAGTTTTAATATTATTAAATAAAAAATTAATTATCAATCTTTTCTTCATATTTTTTTTAAAAAAGAATTGTTTTTAAAATTATTTATATCCATTACTATGTATATTAAGTAAAAAAGATGAATCAACACCCATTTAAATACCATACATTTTATCAATTTCCTGCTAAAATGTATAGCAGGCAATAGCTAATAAACGATTAAATGTTTAGTCAAATCAGATGATCAATAACAAAATTAAGTTAAATAATGTGTTAAAAGCCCCCAGTTTTTACTCTGATTAACACATCTGGGCACTGATTGGATAAGATGGTATATAACCTCTTGGGTTGCCCTATTTTAATCTACCCCTAGCTAAGCTCTACGTACTGCCAGAGTCCGAGGGCATGTTCTAAGTTCACCTAGGTACAAACCTACACATATTTGATCGAACAGAGACGCGATATTAGGGGCTATGGTAAGCGGTTAATGTGGCGTTGATCCATGAAGTCTACGGTTATTCTGGCTATGTATGGTCTGGCGCTGCCTTGTTGAAAAATGGGGTTTTTACGGTCTAGAACTATGAAAGGGTGGGTGATTTAAAAACTTTCTGAATATACCTAATGATCGTCATGTTATCGATAATAAAGACTAGAGGTGTCCTGCTACCATATCAAATGGCCCTCATACAATTACACTTATGGTGTGCTAAACATGTGTCTCTATATTAAACTTTGCATTACATCTTTCACCAAGTCGCCTTCTTACCATTGCTTAACTATCCTGCATACCCAAGCAAAAGCGAAATTAATCACTAAAGATTACCTCTTCTCTTCTCTCTCTTCTTCCCTGGGAGCCGTTTTGATTCACTACCGAAAGCAGCGCAGCCTCTTGGGCTTTTTGTGCCTAATCTTCCATTATTCTTTATACCAATCCTCCCATTAGTCTTGTTCCTTTCACAAGTCTGTATAACCCCGATACTGGTTGGTTGATATATTCCTGTGGGCTCATTTTCGGTTGCCCAAATAATACCTGTCTTTTGTGATTCAATACTTCACATTCGCACAGGATATGGTAGGCTGTTTCTTTCCCCTCGTCGCACATTTTGCAACTTGGGTCCCCAATTTATGAGCCTCTCTTGTGTAAGTGTCCTCTTAGGCTATCGTGCCCTGTTAGCAACCCTACCGTTATGCGAAGTATTTTCCTACTTTGTCTGAGTAGTTCTTCCTTCGTTTTTTTGAATGGATCCCTTATGAAGCTTTTTCCATTACCTCCTTCAATTCTTGATCCCACAGAAGTCTGTATCTACACTCTACACCATTGCAGTTAATAGCGTCAATGTCCAGAAATCAATGGCAACACCAAATGAAGAGGGTAAAAAAGTCCAAAACTTCGCTTTCTGCGATACACTACGCATCTTGACTAATGTTCTTTATTCTTAAAAATACACTTGTCTCACGTAAATCCACAAGTCGCTCCCTCTCAAAATCACGAATATGACCAAGTCTTTGCACTTCAGGCATATTGTTTGTCAAAATAAAGCACTTTAAAACACATTCTTTAAATGTCAAACCACAAATGTGAGCAAATATTCATAAAATTTCAATTGAATAGGCCCAAAAATGAATCTCATTGAAATAAGATTTTTAATAAGAGGTGTTTAACTTTCTTTTTTACTTAGTATCTTTATTTACTTTCTATTTATTGGAAAATAAGTACTTGCTTAACGTCGTCTTAACCCTAGTAAGTAGTGCACATCTTACTGGTATGGAGACATATACCATACAGTTAACAATCAAAAATAATATAGTATATATGGATGAATGATATATTTTTACTTTATTTTGCATATAAAAAGCACGTTCGTACCAAAAAATTAGTGTTTTTGTTGAAATGAAGATCCTTTTTCTTCTTTAGACGCGGAAAATATTTTATTTTGTTTCATTTTAAACTAATTATTTACTAATTACCTTTGTATTTTGCAAAATTTAAAATATCCTCATTAGTACCAGGTTCTTGGCCCCCAAATTCATTGCTAGGAAAACCTAAAATTTTAAGACCTTGGCTTTGTCCATATCTTTCGTAAAGGCTATTTAACTGATCATAATTTGATTCTGTTAATCCACATTCCGACGCTACGTTAACAATAATACAAACATGTCCCTAAAAACAAACTTTTGTAAAAAACTTTAAAAAATATATTATGCAGTTAAACCTAAAATATTGTATTTCATCTATTGTAAAACTAAGCATATATATTGTATTTATTTTTTACCTTGTATTTCTCTAAAGATACTTCATTGCCATAAATATCTTGGGCAGTAAAGTCATATATGGACGTAGCTTCTCGATAATCTTTCGAGTTTAAGTTACTGCAAAAAACTGATTGTAGGCACAATACGGCAACCATGTATAGGCCACGCGACATAAACATCGATATTTGTCTCATGATGATGGAAAGTTTAAAGCACGATAAAACGGATTTTTAAAAATGATCGCTACACTTTTCACCACACACTGTTAATTGAATTTGATTCTAGAAATTAATTTTGAGTTAACTTATTTTAATTATAGTCTTACTATATTTTTAAAGTATTACTAAGTTACAATAATGACTATATCTTCTTATTACAACATGATCAATGATGACTAGGCAGGGAACAATCAACTTGAATTAATTCGAGATTATAAATATATGCAACGTTGCCACTTTTATTTCAAATTTTTCTACTTTTTAAAATTCATAAAATTATCACGTAGGTAGAAATTGGCCACAACTTTAATCTTATACAGTGTGTTCCAAATTAATTGTGGATGTTTATATCGCTCGAACTATTGCTTTGAAAGCCGCTTTTGCTTCTTTTTTGTAAATAATTTGGCAAAGTTATTAGGAGTGTTTTGAGGTAGAAATATTTTAAGAGAAGAGTTGTCATATAGAGAAAGGTTTTATGAGGCCATCGCCAAGTCGACATATTGAAAGCAAAAAATTTGAAGTTTTCAGTTTTACAGTTTGAATTAAAAATTTAAGATCGGGGGCGTCTTAAAAGACAGTCCTAATAGTGAATATTGATAATGGATAAGATCCTTTGATCCCTGATGAGACAGTTCACGAAGGTTATTGCCTAGGTACCAATGTACCGTGGGTGTCTGAAGGTAAGGGGCATATTATTCACACGAGACTTAAATATTTTAAAATTTGGGGAAAAAGGATAAACCTCTGCGAGCAGCAGGTTTCATAGCCTGGACACTCTGGGGATAAAGAAACGAACAAAGGAAAAAGGTTGGGGCCTCCCAAGTTGGACTGTAAAAGGATGCATAAAAGTGGCTCTACCTGTTCCTCTGTTTGGAGCTACCAGAGGAGGAATTATACTGGCCAACTTCTCGAAGCAGAAGCCGTGAAAATACCTATAAAAGAAAATTCCCTACAGCCAGTCGATGGGCAAGAGAAGGAAGCTTTTCTGTAAGTATAGGATCATTGATGAGACGAACAGCTCTTCTTTGAATGAAGTCAAGAACGCTAAGTGTTGTAGGAGACGCCATTCCCCAGACCTGAGAACAATATTCTAAACAGGGTCTGATCTGGGATACATACAGAGTATACAAATTAGAAGGAAAGAAATACTTTCTGGCTCGAAAAAGGAATCCGAGCTTTTTTGAAGCTGCTTAGGCTATGGATGTATTGTGTTTGTGCCAGTAAAGGTTATTCCTACAAGTAACATCAACAAGATTAAATAATTCTTTGTTTTGCAGAACTTGGCCGTTCATATGCAACAGATGAGCATTGGCAGACTTTTTTTGCGACAGCAAACATGACTGTGTTTTGAAGGCATTATACTGGACAACATTTTTGGCACCCCAATCCAAAATTAGTTTAAGGTCTTGTAAAAGAAATATCTGCATTGACCTGCGCGTGTTTTCCAAATCAGACTTACATGATGGCTTAAGGAATTGAACATTAGAGTAGAGGGTACTATCGTCAGCCGAACTATGAATGAGATTGATTGTGGAAGGGGTAAAATCGTTGATGTGAAGAAGAAACAGAGTTAGTGCCAGTACCCCAGCATTAATTTGGAAAAAGCTGGAAGAATGACCCTCTACAATAACTGATATACGTTGATTAGTCTTTCTTTCGCTGCGAGCTGCGTGCAACTGAAGAGCTAAAAAGGAGGCGAAGCTTGTACAACGTTACATATTTCAAAATTGTCTGACAAAGAACTAAACGATTTGAAGGATTAACATAGAATAAAAATAACAATTTGAAAGAAATTCGGAATAAAATATGCTCAACAGGTCTTGTAGAGGTAGAAACAAGGTATTGTATATGAGTGTTGTGTAAATAGTTTTGTGTGCGTGAAGAATTTAAAAAATGTTATGCCTGTATTTAAATCAGAAAGGAAAAAGGTAGTACATGTGTTAAAAATTATAGCGTTATTAACGCATAGTTTTAACACATGTACTACGCAATCAAACGTTCTGCCAAAGTCTTAGAAGACTGCAACGAGCCACTTCCCGCTGTCCAGATATTTAAACATTCTGTTCAGATTTTCAAACGTTTAAGTAAATCCTTTTTATCTAAAAAGTGAAACATCGGACCCACATCAGTTATATACAGGGTTATTCATTTTAAAATAAACAGGGCTTTATTTTTGAACTTTCCTGTACTTTTTTTAAAAAACAAATATAGTCATTTCGTGTATTTTTTTTCGTAGAATTCAATAATCTAATCAGAAAAACATTTGAAACAAAAAAAAGAGTTACAAGACGAGTGACGTAATTTTTAAATGAAATACCCCGTATATTTATATCAATTGATAGAGATTTTCACGGTGATATAGGAGTTGCTGGGTTTATTTCCTGCGGTTCTGCTGCAATTGTCTAAAAACTGCATGATGCTATAAGGATACTTTCACCTGAAAAAACCTGACTGCCACAGGTCACAGGTGCTTATTTGTCAAGAATTTTAAAAATACGATTATTACTTTTTGGGGTAGTTTAATAATGAGGTTTTTATCAGAAAAACGGCTTCAAATTATAACTCTCTATTATAAATGTGGAGAAAATGCCAGGGAAACACAACGAAGATATGTTGCAAATTTTCACCGAAATATATCAATAAAAACGATTTTAAAACTGAAGGTCTTATTCGAAGAAACAAAATCGTTACATACTAGAAAAAGGACTACAATGAGAAAAAGAAACCGGGATCGAGCTATTCTTAATTATTTTACTTTGTATCCCATAAAGTCAATTACTGACGCAGTTAGAGACTTGGGGTATAGCCCTGCAAGAGGAAGAGTGACCTATGTGACGGTTCAGAGAACACTGAAATATTTTAAGTATCTTTCATATCACGTTCTTTCAGTGCAGCATTTAACACGTGAACAAAAGGAACTTTGCTTTCAATTTGTTTCTCAAATTTTAATCCATGAACAAGATAACGATCCTACCCTGTTTCTAACGATTCTTTGGACGGATGAAGCTACGTTCACTACATCGGGAATGTTTACCAAAATGGGAACACAAACACGGAAGAAATGAGAGAAAAAATTGTAAATGAAATTAATGGTCTTCACCGAGAACCTCAAATAATATCGGCGAACTTAGAAAGGCTAAGAAGGGGATATAGATCATGTTTCGAAAACAAGGAGGCTCATATAGAAACTTTAAATTATTAGTAATATTATAATTTTTTGTTATAAGTGTTCTTATTACCACCATATTTTACCTCGTATTGTATTTTTTTTCGTTTTTTGTAATTTTGCTGCTTGGTTTGGAAATAGATATATCATTTTAAGCCTATAATATAATTTGAAGCCGTTCTTCTGATGAATACCTCATTCTAAAACTACTTCAAAAAGAAATAAACGTATTTTTTAAATTCTTGATTTTGACAAATAAGCACCTGTGACCTGTGGCAGCCAGTTTTTTTCAGGTGAAAGTATCCTTATAATAGGCCTTTTCATCATGTCACAAGCGCATGCGCAGCCGCCATGTTGAAATAGCGGCAATTCAAAAGTTTCGTACTGTTTTGATCGACAATGGCTGGGAATGCAGTATTATCTCCCCAATTTAATCATTTACAAGAAAAAATGGTTGATGGTGCTTCACTAATTTATAAGTCAGTTGAAGCCCATAATTGTACGCAATTAAAAAGGTGGCTCAAATGTCATGGACGTCCTCAAAAAGGAAAAAGAAGTGAGCTGATTGAGAGGTTAGGCATCATTACCCCAGAATACTGATCCATACAGAAGCGACACGGACGAATTTTGATGGTTTAGTAATTATGGTTGCATATACTACGTCGTCCATTACCGAATATGTTTAAAGTCCAATTGACAGTTCTTACTGACAAAGCAAAATACAATTTATATAGATAATCTGTGGCAAAATAATTGTTTACATTCAACGACGAACTTAATTTTATTGTGTTTTAAGTTTTTGATAAATAAAAACTAATACCCACATAAATAATGACTAATAAAAGCAGTGGATATTATTGTGCATATACTCTGTGTAATTCTCGTGCGGTCAAGAACTATCACATTTTGCTTTACCAAAACATGAATCTAGGTATGTACCAATACTAAATTCAAATAGCAATATAAATTATTAACTTGTACGTCTTTTGAACTTCTTTTTTAATTATAGGTAGAATTTTTAAATGTAAAAATTATTTAATAAAATGTATTAAATACTCTTAAATTTATTAAAAACTACAAGTTTGATTAGTATGATTAGTAATTAAGTTCAACTTCAAGGGACCAATGATTTTGTTTTAGATGTGTAATTTGGGCAAAGGTTTGCAATAAAGAAGACTTGTTTGACAAGGGGCCTGCAATTTTACATAAATACCATAAAATATGTGAAAAACGCTGAAGATAAGTACATAAATAAAGGTGCTTAAGGTAGTAAAATTTATTTCCCAACCTGTCACAACTTTGTTTAGCCATTTGCCGAAAAGATCTGCTGATGGAACATACAAATCTGAAGCCACTTGCTAAGACTTTTGTGATCATGGGACAGACAACTTCAATCCAATCGAAAGGTATGAATGACCATATTTTTAAATTGTTTATCTTGTCTAAAACATACTTGATACATTGCTTGAGAAAAAACTCTGACGAAAAAGTTTAATTTTATCTTGTAAACAATTTCAAGCTGCCAAAACTTTTTAGTAGTTTTCAACTATTCTATGGATAGAATGGAAAAATAAGACAGTAAAATTGACATTGTCATCTAGCTAAATTTGGTTACAGAGGTAAAACAACTTTCTTCCAGTATGTATCGGAATATGTAGTACGAGTCATATATAGTATGTGAGAAAAATAATAATATGGGTTTAATCCCCTTAATTAAGTTAACTAAATGCGATGTTAAATGGTCATATTTGTCATATCATCTTAGACCATTGTAATAAATGTAACTGATATAAAAAGTGCCGATTAAATAAAAAGTCTAGCTTATTACTTGTAATAAACTTTTGAAACCATTCAAATTGCTATAGCTTTGGCTTGGTATTATTGCTTTGGACCTATTTTTTTAAACCCTTTCTTTAGTTGCACTGTGAAAGGATGCATGTAAGTGGTACCCTAAATAAAATTAATTTTGGTATGTGACAAATATTGTATTAAAATTTTTGCTTAAAATAAAAAATGAAAGAGTATTCTGGTATTTGTCAGAATTGTTTTAAGGAATTTTGCAAACAAATGCTGTTAAAAAGTTTATTAAGAATTTCTTAGTTTGAAGAATAGGCTTTTTTGTCTCCAAAAGCAAATAAAATATGCATAAAAAGACTGCAGTACTTTTGAAAAAACTGTCTGAAACTCCAGAAAGATCATTCACAGTAGTATTTACAACTCATAAAATAATGAAACCCTATAGATTTATTGTAATCATTTTATAGATATCAATTATAAAACACCATGCACAAATTTCAAATAAAATATTTTTGAAATATCTCTAAAAATTTATGAGATGTATCGTAAAAATGTAAAAAATATGCTAAATATTGTTTTTAATAACACATTATAATTTGTTTTTTTTTTAAATCATTTTCCCTGAGAGTAACTAGATTTTTTTTTAGCACCAACATACCATGAATGTTCCAAGTAAAGCAAGAAGCAGTTTTTATCAGAAGAATTAAGGATTTACAGGGAACGAAGAGAACTGTTTTTTTAAAATGTATTTTATTTTATATTTATAATATGTATTAATATACAAATATGTATATACATTTTTGGGTTTATATTTTAAATTACCTTTTTTATGGTGCTAACAGAAAGCTAAAAAAAGAATTGATAATTGATGTTTACTAAAAAATATGTTTAAAATTGTAATTTTCCCCCAACTTAGATAGTTTTTAGGATTTAAATAACCAAATTTTAAACGAAAATTAATAATATTTTAAAGAGCTACAAAAATTTTGATAAAACAAAAAATAAAACTTCTTAAATTATCAAGAAATGTGTCTGGTTGGCACTTTATCATAAAAAGTATATTATAAGCTGCAACCAAGTATGATTTTTAATATGGAAACTTGGTACCATCTTATAAGACTGTTTTCTTTTAAAAATTTTAAATTATTCTAGGACAAAAATTTTAATTACTGACCTAAGTCGCATTTTAAAGAAAAGTTTTCAGTAAATTGCAACAATGTAATCCATTAAATTTTATCAAAATATTAAGAGCCACCATTTTGTCAAGAATTGCTTTATTAATAAGTCTTGGGTATAATTGTTACTTGGAGAACTCCTACAAATATATTATACGTCTCTAAATTTATGAAAAAATTTGTGTGTGTGTGAAAAAAAATGTGTTTCTAGTTTTTATTTATATTCCTCAACGCCAAAGTTTACAGATTAATAACATATTATAATAATTCTGTAAAGTTGCCTCGACGAGACTGCCAAACCAGAAACAGAAGTCGGTCATATGCAACACCCATTCTGGTCCACTTGTTCCTTTTATAGGTTTTTGCCTGAGGATTTTTATCCATTGTATAATCCACATAGTTTTTAGGTATGATAGTATTTTTAACAAGTCCACACTTTACTAGATATTGTGTATTATTCTAGTTTTTCTGTTTTATGTTTTTTATTAGTTATTTGTGTAGATATTTTTAGTTCTACTTTTTTTTATTATAAATAGGTTTGTAAGTATTTAAAAAAAAATATTTGCCTTGATATTAATAAGCTACAATATATATAATTACTAGTTAAATCTTTAATCATAATTTTATTTTCTTTAAATACTTAGAGTAATACATAAAAATATAACAATAATTAAACAATTAATGCAGTATTTTTAGACTATTTACTTGACCAGCAAAATTTAATAGGAAAAGTATTTCTGGTCAACGCAATCGTAACTTCAAAAATATATCATATATGCTGAAAGAATAAATATATGAATATAAAATGATGACATGCAAATAAGATTCTTAAGTCGTTGTTCATATTGCATATGACGAAATAAATAAACTAATGAAAAACGTGTTCCCCAACCCCGAAAACCCTCTACCATTATCTATATTTATACGATTCTGTACAAGTTTCAATTTATCTACTTAGGACAATTGACATAAAAGAAATTTAAAAATCCAACCTCTACCATTTTCCTGTTGGGCAATTTTAGTCAAAACGAATCCGCACCATTGAGTTTAATTATTATCCCATATTTAAAAACATTGTTTCAACGAATTTAGAAGTTAAATTTATAACTTCAATCATTTTAGCAAACACAAAATTTCAGGAAACAATATAGAGACTCACATTATCATGAAAGTAAGCCAGTCTCCAAACAAGCAATATTTACTAAAAGCCCTACTTAAAATTCTTAAAATGATTTTTCATTGTGTACATCAAAATATTTTTTTAATATGCTATTTGTTAATTTTCTTTCAGTGTAACTGTATGTTTCGAAGGTTACGAAATCTGACCCGCGGAGATCAAAGGTGCCGACGCTTCGTGTCGCTTCTGTATGGATCAGTATTCTGGGTCATTACTTCTTTACTATACAAAAAGTATTTATAATTTTATTCTAATTAGGCCTACCACATATATACAATTATTATATTGATTAAATTGTTTAGTCGAGTTGTCTGCTTGTACGATTGTATGACGATCAAACAGTTTTGTCGACGATAATGCGCATATAGTTAATCCAGTCTTTATCGATTTATGTACTTAGTTTTTACTTTCGTCTAGCGTGGGTCATACGACTCTTTTTCAGTGAGCGCGCTCACTTAAGTGAGTCTTATACACCATAGATAAGAGATTTATATACTGAATACACTGAGCCGCTGAAGCCCCTTTTTTGAACGACACCTTTTCCATACGGACAAACTGTCGCATCGCGGAGCGGCTCTTCGCGCTTGATCGGCGTCCTTACCCCCACATGTATGCAACACACAGCACGCCCCGGCATGTAATGTTGCGGAATTCGTAACACTAATGCAATTTCTTATCGTTCAACAACCGCTGACAATGAGCCGTAAATGTATTAAATCCGTATTCGTATCCCGTTGACGAGCAGTAATACGTGGTAATGCGTAATACTAGAATAATGGCGATTTGAACGAGCTATTTAGCTAAACGGAGTCGTTCGTTCTCCGCTCACTTAACAGAGTCATACATTTTGAACGACTCCTTCACATACGACCCTACTACTTTCGTCTATTGCAATGTTAAATAAAAAAGTACTGGCTTGTGCCTTGCTTTATGTAAAGCATAAGAGAGATGGAAAAAGAACTAACCCTTTTTTAACACACTTTTATTAGCTTTATCTGTATGTTTTGCCTACTTGTATGTACGTTTGTAACCGACTCTCATCCTTGCGCATTCGCCATAATAGAGGCTCTTACTTTTTACTTTGTGTTAAGACTAAAAATAATAAAATAAATTACAGTTAAAAAAAAAACTAAAAATCGCGCTTTTATAGCAAATTGGACTAAAAAGTAGAAAATAATTTTTAATAATTTAAAATTTAATTATAGCAAAAAAGCGTAGGGTGCTTGATATTAAATATTGTAAATTTCACCCCATGCTTTTTTTACTATAATTATATTTTAAATTATTAAAAATTATTTTCTACTTTTTAGTCCGATTTGCTATAAAAGCGTTTTTTAAACTGTAATTTATTATTCCGTGTGAATAGCCGCAGATCGACTGTTTAGTTGAGCGTATGCGCGCTCCAGTACATGGCCATACATGTTGAACTCTCGCGATAGTTGTTCGACTAATTTATCTAAAGGCGATTGATGTGGTTTTTTGATTTTTTAGTTGAGTAACTATCTAGTTGGTAATCAGTGCCGTATCTAGGTATGGCCGCGCCCTTGGCGGGGCTTAACATTTGCGCCCCCTTCACACACCGGGGGATTTGGGGATTATGGGATACCCTTCAACGAAAACGGGGCGATTGGAGGTTTTCCCCAGGAAATTTTATAAAATTAAAGTGCAAAGTTGTAGATCTAAAGTTTTTTGATTCGAGGATTTCGTTTCTTTAAAATACCAATTTTGTGGTGGAATTTGTGTCGAATTCTATAATTTTTTTATATGGAAATGTTAGCCTACTATTTGAAATAGACACGATTTACATAAAACAACTGTTTGTATCTGGCTCAAAGAAGTGGAATATAAATTAACTATACATCCTTATTTAAGGATGATTAAACTTAATAAATTTTTCAACAATAAAATAATAGTTACAAAAATATTGTGCATAGCAGGCAGAGCTAAAACGTAACATTAATACTTTAATAAATTAAATAATATGCAACAAAATATTTAATTAAAAACTTATATTACATGTATTTACAGAAAATATTCAAAATCTTTGCTATGAAACATGTAAAAAAGATTTTAAAATATACAGGGTGTTTCAAATTCGACTGTCACCATTGGGCTCTCGGAAACGGTAAGCGATACGAGAAACTTTAAATTGGGGCAAAGTTGCGTATCAATAAAAAAATCCAGGACCGTATTTAATGAAAGTAATAATGTTGTGGATGGTTTCACTAAAACAAAACTTCGTAAAAAAGTTTTGACTTCACCAATACATAAGGCGCAAAAAGTTCCGATAAAAATATATTTTTAGATTTTTTTTACCTTTTAAAATAAGCTCGTAAAAAAATAAAAAGAAAAATCGAATATTTTAGTTATTTCGCCAAATTTCCAAAAGTACAAGAGATAACTTCAATTTTTTAACAGTGTATTATTGGGCTTTCCTATAAGAAACTTTGTCCCAATTTTCGTATTTTTCCCCATTTTTAAACCCCATGGTGAGAGTCAATTTAAAACATATATATTAGCTAAACGAATGATTCATTGATTTTTTCTGAAATACCAGAAAAAAACATTATAAGTTTGGAACTAGAGCTACCCCCAATTTATAAAATACCAGTTTATCTGCAGCTTAAATATTAAAAAAAAAAAAGGGTTTATACTCGCTATAGGTATCTGGATAAATTGATATTTTTTTTTAATTCATACATTTTTTCAGTCTTAATATATTGAAAATAATTAAATTAAGTATCTAAGTTAAAAATTTGCTATAAAATTGTTCTGTTGTAATTTATTTATTTTAAATTTAATTTTTTCAATAAAAAATATTAATATGACAACAATACTGACAACTGACGAAAAAAAAAAATTTTTTTGGTCGATTTTGCGCCCCCCCAGGTAGCTGCGCCCTTGGCGGTCGCCCATCTCGCCACCGCCTAGATACGGCCCTGTTGGTAATATGTGTATCTACATATATTTCCATATACTTTTAGGATACAATAAACAACAGTTGTTTGACTAAAAGTTGTATGTATGCGGTACAATCGATTTTCATTACTTAATA
>JAHBCN010015315.1:0-21114 GCA_019359885.1 Listronotus oregonensis
CAAAATTACAAAAACCCCCAAACACCACAACATATGAGGTCTGTTCGTTATTAAGAATAGTTTACTTATTTTGCTTTTTTTGGAAATTTACCCCTAAAATAGACTTTATAAGGGCGATTACAAAAAAATAAATGATGTACCTACAATTTTTTTAACAATAAACAGACCTAAAAAACCAAAAATAATATATTTTTAAAAAAAATGGAAAAAAAAAAATTTTTTTTTTTTAAATTTTAAAAACTTTTAGATTGCATTTTTTTTTTAAAAATATCGTAAGAACCGTTTTCGAGATATTTCGAAATGAATAAAATGGCTTTCATACATGACAGACAAAAATAAATCTTTTTTTTTTTAATTAGGTACATAAAAGACACTTTTATTAACCCCTATATGATTTAATTTCACTCAATTTTAAAAAAAGCTGTTTTACAGTGGCCCCCCTTTTTTAAAAATATCCCCTCAACATAAAAAAATTAAAAAAAAAGAGAAAAAAAAAAGTTAAATGGGGCCAATAAGTAAGTCCAGTAAATAAACCTAAACTTTAAAATTTTTTTTGCAAAAAGCTGAAAATTGGTCACCGACAACCGTACTATCTTACTATAGATATTTTTCCCCGCTTTCATGTAAAAGTGTCCCCGGGGAAACCTGTTCAGGCAACAATATAGCGGATAAATTTTAAATTTTTTTAAAATCATTCGTGTGTATTAATCTCTACCCGCTAACGTGTCAATTTTGTTTTTTTTTTTGAACCCCCTGTTATTTACGATGGTACGTCCCCAAAGTTTTTTTATTTACAAAGTTTTCCATAATTTTTTTTTTTTTGGCCCCAGATTTTTAAGGAAAAAAAAAATTATAGATTTTGGGAAAATGTTTTATTTACAATATTTAATGTTGTGCCACAGCCCTACTTCACAAAACTGAAGTAGGGCTGTGGTTTGCTTTACATATCAAAAATGATTATATGATGGAAAAAAGGCTTGCATAAAGAAGTCATAGTGATTCAAAAAACTTATTATACAAAAAAGTGATAAAAGTATTTTGGGGTTTTTCATAATGACGATTAATAGACAAAAAAAAAATAAAAAAATTTTTTCAAATTAAAAAACTGTGTCAATAAAGAAAAAAAAAAAATGCCTTGAAAAAAACTGAACTTATAACACATTTTATTTTTATCTTATTACGACATTAACTTTATAGCAGTGATAAGATAATAATGTCACTGATAATTTTTTTTGCAACATACTTTTTAAAAAAGTGGTTTCATTTCAGGGTAATTGTCTAAAAAAGTTGCCTCCTCTCCGATTTTGACAAAATTTGGTATACGGGTGTTTTTGGGGCGAGGTTTACGAATCTGAAAAAAAATGGCAACGTTTCGTTTTCGAGATATTTGAAAACGTTGAAAATCAAACTAACCTCATTTCACTATTTCCCCCCCTTTTTTTGTACACAATTTTGATTTTTTCAAAAAACCCCCCACACAATTTTAAAAAAACCCTTTTTTCCCCCAAAATTTTTTTATTTTATCCTTTTTTTTCCATTAAATTGAACTTTCAATTTAAAAAGGGAAATTTATTTTTTAAAAAAATTTTATACATGGTTGCAGCCCATTGAGGCGTGAAAAAAGTGCATTTTGGGGAAATTAAAAAAAAAAAAAGGTAAAAAAATAAAAAAAAAAACAGTTTTTAAAAGTTTTTTTATTATGGTGGGTAATGCAGATTTTTTTTTTTAAAAGAGTTTCAAATAAAACTAAATTAGGACAAAAAAAATCTTGTCCGGTTTTTTCATCAAGAACACATTCATTTTCCGCTTTGGAAAAAAAGTCCACCAAAACATACCTTTTTTTATGAGCGGCCAAGTTTTGCAAAACAGTATCTTTTGGGTATTTCCGGGTATTAACTTTTTAAAAAAACCCTTAAAAATTCCTTTTCCATGGCCACAGCAGCTTTAGAAAAGCCCAGACCCCCCTCTAAGCCAGATAGTGGTCCCCCCTTCTAATCTGTATACTTTGTATGTATCCCAAATCAGATTCTCTTTGGAGTACTTTTTTTTATGTCTAACAGACCCAGCCCATCAAAAAAGGGGGGTTAAAGTCAAATTTTTTTTATTTTTTCCTTATAAAAAAAAAAATTTTGTTAATAAAAAATTTTAAAAATTAACACAAAAAAACCAATAAGTTAACAGTGATATCAAAGTGAAAATACATTGAAGACAGATTTAGAATTATTTCTATATACAAATTTTATTTTTTTTAAACATTAAAAAAATTTCAGGGGGTTTTAACATATTTATATTGTTTTTTTTGTTTGTACATGGTCCCCGCTTTCACCAGGCCAACTAACAGAAAGGTAGGGTTGGTTTTTCATAATTATCGATGAAGAATCTGATAATCTTATTTTTTTTAAAAAGCTATTTAAAAACTATACAATTAGAGAAACAAAATTTTTAAATTAAAACTCTTAGTCAATATTAGTAATGTTGTAAAATAAAAAACGCAGCCCACTAACAAAAACAAAAAGATATTACATAGCGTTAATTCAAAAAAAAAAAAACAAAAAAAGCAGTTTTAAAAACAAACTATGTCAGTTAAAAAAAAACCAAAAGGTATCGGTGTAGTACTTCTGGGTTTTAGTCCCCTTTTTCGAACCCGTAGGCTTTTCCCCAAAATTTTTAAAATTTTCTTAAAGATAAAACCCCCCAACAACCCCCAAAACCCCTTTCTAAAAATTCACCAAAAATCAAGATAGGAAGTGCAAATATCTCACCATCTCAATCCAAAATTTGGGGAAAAGAAAAAAGACCCTTTTTAAATTTTTAAACCCTCATACAAATATTTAAAAAAAAAAAATCAAACAAAACAAAACATTTTGGGGCCCTTACATTCAAGAACCAGGGAATAACAATCACATCAGCGGTACAGATTTACAAAACTATATGTCGCCCTGTGATCGAATATGGACATTTTTGCAAGTAAATGTTTTTAAACCCCAGCCGGAAAAAAACCTCACCACAGCTGAGACCACCCCCCCAAGAATATTGACCAAAATAAGACACCCCAACAACCCTCTCCATAACCACCAAAACAATTAGGTACCTTTGGGGGAAAAACCCCAAGGTACAGCCAATCCCCAACGATGCCTATCTCTGCCCCAACAGTTTAAAAGACCCAACCACACAACATCCAGCTTATAACACCGCCTTTGGAAGAAATCCAGAGACTAGATCAAACCACACCCCCAGAGGGACGGTTTTTTGGGAATGGATATGTGAAATACAAAAGGGGATTTTTTTGATATTTACTGGTTTTAAATTTTTTTTTTTACTCCAAATTTGGGGGTTTTGTTGTTTTTTTTAAATTTTTTCCTTTTGGGTGATACCAATAAAGTACTTTTAAAAAAAAAATTTTTTAAAGATATAGTCTCACCCCCCGGGGGCGGGGGGAGGTGATTATAAATGATCTTATTTTAAAAAAACTATAAAATTTATTATAAGGGTTTTTTTTCAAAAGGGGGGAGTGGTAGGTTATGATTTTGCCTATTTTTGTAAATCCTTCTTTTTTACTAGAATATTTTTGTGAAAAAAGAACTACAGTTACGGGGAAAAGGGGCATGGTTATGTGAGGATTTTTTTTTTTAAAAAAAAGAGGTTTAAAAATGATTTTTTTACCTTGGGACAGTCCACAAATTTTTATGCCTAAGTACTAACGTACCGGGGGGCCCTTAGGGGGTGAGAGGGGGTTTGTTCACAGGGTATTTAAAATTTTTTGGGGATTGGGAGGAGAAGGAAAAATTTTGCGGGAAAACAGGTTCCATAGTCTTGACACTCTAGGAAAAAAGGGGGAAGAAAAAAAAGGGGAATTCGGGACCCTTAAAAATGAACCGAAAAAAGGTGCATAAAATTTGCACTACGTGTTGCTCTTTTGGGGAAAACGCCAGAGAAGGAAAAATACCGGCCAATTCCCCCCGAGCAGAAACCGTGAAAATACCATAGAAGAGCGACAGATCCCCACAGCCCCGACGATGGGCAAGAAGGGGGAACCTTTCTGGAGCGTTGGATTTTTTTATTGATTGATTGATAAAGAAAAATACCAAAAGTTGAGGTTTTTTTCCCCCTCGACACTGCAGCCTACAGGGCTTGTTGTATCTCTTGTGTATTTTTTCATTTAAAAAAAGGTTTTCCCCTTTGACGGGGTTTAAATACCCCTTTTTTTCTTTTCCCCTTTTTCTGGCCCGGGGGGGTTTTAAAAGCCCCCAAATTTTTTTTTTCCTTTGGCCCTTTAAGGCGCCCCTTGTAAAAGTAAAGGGAAGGGCCCCCAAGGGGATTTTTTTTCTTGTCACCCGGTTTTTCCTTTTCCCCAATTGATTCCATTTTTTTTTAGGGGTTCCCGAATTTTCGGTGGTGGCCAATTGATTTATTTGTATTTTGCCTTGGAATTGGTTCCCAGTATGACTGATGTTGTTTTTTAATCCACCGAGTCATGTAGCCACGAACCGAGGCTTTTTTTTCCCCAAAAAAGGTTCAGGACCCACAAATTTTCTGCGGCCCCCGGGCCCAAAAAGGGGTCGGGATTTTATTTTTCCCCGTATTTTCCCCCCTTTCCCGGCACCCAGGAAAGGGAACTTTGTTTGTGGTTAAGGGTTTAGGAGGCATTGCAGACGGGGTTCCAAACCAACCCGAGTTGACTTGTTGGGATGCCCATGGGTTGACTATCAGAAAAGTAGTAATGTCCCCCCCCTTATTCCCCTCCCCCAAGTTCTCTGCAGACAAAGTTCAATGGCATATATTTCCGCCTGGAAAACATTTTGGATTTTTCCCCCCCCAAAGCATTGAACCCGGGGGGGATACCATGTATTCCTGGGGGCTCCATTGTCAAACTTTTTGGTCCATCATACCAAACCAACCCCCGACTGACCAGGGGGCGCCCCTACCGCCCCAGGTAAACTGGGTTATGGTCTGGGGGGTATTTATTCGTTTTGGCATTGTATCACCCCCATCCAAATATTGGGTTTGTGATACTGTTTGTTATTCTGGGTG
This sequence comes from Listronotus oregonensis, assembly GCA_019359885.1. Lineage (NCBI taxonomy): Eukaryota > Metazoa > Arthropoda > Insecta > Coleoptera > Curculionidae > Listronotus > Listronotus oregonensis. The sequence continues at coordinate 5,032 of JAHBCN010015315.1, forward strand.
TCCTAGGGCAGGGGCCCCAAGGGGCCAGTTGCCGTTACATTTTGCCTGTATGCCCCAACCTCGCCTGCCTTAATAATATACCAAGAGGGGGGGGAAATGAGGGTTTTCCATGGCTGCAGTTGGAGGGGTTTTTTTAGTCCCGTTATACAAAACTTGCTAGTCGCTGGGGGTTTAAAAAACCCCGCCCCTTTTTTCTGTTTTATTTTGGGGCCCCAGGGGAAATTTAAAAACCAGGTTACCCCAGGTTTACCCCAAAAAGGCAACCAGTGTACTATTCGTGGCTGAAATCCCCAATTTTCCCCCACAGCTCTTTTTTGGAGCCCCAAAAACCATTTTGCCGTTTTTAACACATTCTGCATATGTGGATTCCCCGGGTTTGCTTAGAATCCAGAGTTAATCCAAGGTACTTTTTTCCCCCTGAACATAGCCGAGTGTGGTAAACCAAGAAGGAGGAGATTTTAAATCATCCCCCTTTTTCCCTTGTCTAGTGAAGGGAAGGAGTTTTTTTTAGGGGGTTTAAAGAAGGTTTTTCCCTTTTGCACCATCCCTCCACAATTCTCAAGGGGCCCCGCATAAGCTCCGAGGGGTTTTTTGTTATGCTTCCCCACGGGGAAGTATAGTGATGTCATCCGCATCCCCTGGGTATAGAAGCCATTATTATTCAGTTCCAACCAGGAGTTCGTCAACAACCATATCCCACAGTAGTGGGGATAAAACCCCCTTGGGGTCCCGACCACTGACACCCCATTGTTTCGCTGAATAACGTTGCTTGCGCTCGTTTTGCCAAAAAAACATGTTTTTTATCCACCTACAAATGGGGTCGTTAAATTATGTCTGGCAAGAGCCGCGGCCATTGAGGTTGAAGGAGGTTTCCATCAAAATTCCCCCAAAGTCAAGAAATGCAACAAAAGCAAAATTTCCCTTTTTTTTTCAGTGCGAGTTTTCAATCTGGTCACCAGTTGATGATGAGCAGATTGCAGGGTTTTTTTTACTGATAGGGGGTGTTGGTTTTTGTGGGTGGCCTCTCTGTCAAGAGTTTTCCCCCACATACCTGTCGATCAGTTTTTCCATTGTTTTTATCATAAAAGACGACAATGTAATTGGTCCCCAAATCCCTTTGCCTGGGGGGAGTCCCCCCGGCTTTGGAAAAGACCATTTTAGTCTGCTTCCATGCATTGGGCAAAGGTTTTAGCTAGGCTTGCACGGAAGAGTTTACAAAGCAGTGGAAGGGGGGTTTTTTTCCCCCGCGGGGGGGAGTGCGGGGGTTATCCCATCAGGTCCAGGTGTTTTTGGCTTCAAATGATTCAATTCCCCAAATGTTTTTTTTTAAAAAGTTATGCCCCTTTTTCTACTTCCCAGTCGCTTCTTTTGGGCCGAAATTGGAACATTGACAAAAGGGGGTCTCATTAAGCTGAGTTTCTTTTGGGGTCCTGGTAAATGTGTTTGGAGCAAAATCCCCAAAATTTCCCCCGCCAGTTTGAGTAGGTTCCATCTTTTTGGTTTTAAAACCCAACAGCTTTTTTTTAATGGAGCCCCGAATACTAAGTGTTGTAGGGGACGCCATTCCCCAGACATGAGAACAATATTCCAAAGAGGGTCTGATTTGGGATAAAAAAAAAGGGAAGATTGGAAGAAGAGAAATATTTTCGGGCCCCCAAAGGGGCCCCCAAATTTTTTTTAAAACCAAAAACTATGGATGAAATGTTTTGTGCCAGTTATTTATTCTCAAAAGTAACGCCGACTAGATTAAACGATCTTTTTTTTTTGGAACTTCCCGCTCATATGTAAAGGATGAGTATTCGTTTTTTTCGCGACAGAAAAACGGGCTTTTTTTGAGGCATTAAACTGAACACTTTTTTTGGCCCCCCAATCCAAGATAATTTTGGGGGGTTTTGGTGAAAGAGATTCCCCGAATTGACCTGCGCTTGTTTTCAAAATAATTACAGGGGGGTTTAAAAAAATTGAATACAAAAAGGGGGGGTTTTTATCGTCAAAAAACCATGAATGGGATTGATTGTAAAAGAGAAAGATCGTTAATGTGTAAAGGGGAAACAGGGGGGGGCCCCAGCACTGAGCCCTCCCCCATGAATTTGAGAAGCTGGAGGAATGACCATCAAAAATAAGGGGATATACGTCGAAAAAAGGAAACGGGAAAACCCCAAGAAAAAAAGTTTAGGTGGAAGACCGTAAAAGGGAAAAGTTTGTTAAAAACCCCCATCACCCCACCCCCGACAAACCCTTTTTGGGAAAGTCAAGAGCAAGATCTGGGATTCACCAAGTTTAAGGGTTTTGGGGTTTCCCGTTGTGGAGAAAAAGGAAAGAAGATCAGCTGTGGATCTACTGTCACGGAATCCATATTGCCCTTTACGTAAGATCTTTTTTTTCCCCGATTTTAAGTTTGGGGGAAATTTAAAGAATTTTCCATTACCTCGCAAACAACTGAAAAAGATATGGTCTAAGTTAGAAGGAAGATTTGGGGCCTTTTTTTGGGGGCCCGGTTGCACACGTAGCTTTCCAACTCCCGGGGGAAAAAGCCCGTGTCGTAAGAGATTCGAAAGAGGCGAGTTAAGATGGGTGCAAGCTCGGGCCTTTTTTTAAAAGGGTTTCTGGTATCCAAACCCCGATTTTGAGTTTTTTCCCATACACATTTCTTTTGAAAAAAAAAAGCAAATTTTTTTTTGATAAACATATCCATATCCCCTTTTTTTAAAAAAGAATATTGATTTGGTTTATCATTTATTTTTAGGTTTTTCAGGATGACTGCAGCTTATTGACTACAAAAAGACCTACAAAGTGAAAAAAAAGGTCATTTTCAAAAAAATTATACTCAGTATGCAATTTAATTAATAAATAACCTTTCAAAAACTTCAATTTAACACACTAAGTACGATTGTCCAAAAAACCCCCACATTTTTAACAAAAGCAAGGGGCAAGCTTGGCTTTAAAAAAAGACAGACCTACACATAAACCCCAACCAAAACTTGTAACACCCGTCAAAAAAATGCAACAGTGAAAGGGAAAATTCATCTTAAAAAAAGCATACTGGAAAGGGGGATTTTTTTTTTGTCAAGGGCCATCGGTTATAGGGCATAACATTTCCCACAACTCATAGCTTTGGGATTTCCTAAAAAAAGAGCTTTTGGGGATATTATTGACTCTCCCCCCAAAAAAGCCCCGGCCTATTGACTAGTTATAAAAGACCTGTCGCTATTTTATAAGAAAATTTTTACGGCTTGTTTCCCCCGGGGTTCGCCTTATAAAATTTTTCCCCCCCCAAAACACAACACAGTTCCACTCTTATGTATCCCTTTACAGTCCATCTAGAGGGCCCCCCAAATTTCATCTTTTTTTTCCCCTTTTTCTCTGAGTGTTTAGACTGTAAACCTTTTCTCCCCGAAAGGTTTTTTTTTGTCCCCCCTAACCTTAAATTTTAAGGGGAGTTAGTATTTTTGTTTTAACCTTTTTGGGGGACAGTCCAAGATAAAAAAATAAAAAAAACGGTACTAGCTTGACTTCCCCAATTTTAGTAACAAACATGTTTTTATTTAAAACATTATCAATTTTAAAAATTTTTAGATAAAGTAAACCCTTGCTAAGCTCTGTTTTCAATAGAAAATTAAACGGGGAGATTTTTTTTGTTTTGATAAGCAAAAAACAGTAGTTCACAACCTTTTTTTAAAAAATTTATCTCTAAAGGCCAACTAGAAAAACAAAAATTAAAGTTTGCTTACTTTTGCCATCATTGGGCAAAACACATTTTTAAAAAAATTTTAGGCAAACATCAGGAAAAAAAAACTGTATTTTTATATTTTTAATATAAACAAAATTAGAATATCTAAAATCTTCAAATAACTTAAAAAAACATTTACTTAATTTTGAGATTTTTAAATGATTTTTTGGGTTAATTTTAAAATTTTTATAGAAAGCCTTTTTAATAAAGCCAAAACTATGGTTTTTTTTCCCCACAGGTGAAGTTTGGGGAAAAATTTTTACTGGCAGAAATGTTGTGTTTTATTTTATTCAAATAAATGGAAAAACAAATGGGAGAGGAAAAATATTTATCCCCAAAAAAAAAAAAATTTTTTAAAAAAAACAGAGCATCTCCAAATTTTTTTTTCCCCTTGGGGACAGTCCATGAAGGGGGGATGCCAAGCCCCTATGCCAGCGGTTTCCCCATAGTCTTTAACACTCCAGGGATGAAAGAACGAAAAAAAGGGGAATTTTCGGGGCCCCAAACCCCTGAATTTAAAAAAGGAGAAAAAGGTTTGCACTAAGTGTTGCTCTGTTGGGGGCCCAGAAAGGAATTACACTGGCCAACTTTTCGGCAGGAGCCGTGAAAATCCTATAAAGACGACAGACCCCCCTAAAACTCGACGATGGGAAAAAGGGGGAAACCCCCTTTCTGTGAGCTTGGGAAAAAAGACCAAAAAAATTGGATTAAAAGGGGGAAAAAAAAAACATACTGAACGAGGGAAAAGTCGCCCCCTAGACTACTAACCATGCCCAACAGTTTTAAAAACTTCGCAGGTCTAAAAAAACGGTGTTTCGACGCAAAAGGCCGTTGATGTATTTTTTTCGTTAAGGTATTTAAATACCTTGAGATTCGTGATCAATTGCATATTTCTATGTATTTAAAAAAATATACAGAAAAGCCCCATTACACTAAAAACATATATTTTAAAAATTTTTTTATATAAAAATCTCTCTATAAAAAAATTTTTTTCAATATCTACAATATCTTCATATTTTTTAAAACATTTTATTCTGTAGTATATAAATCTATATTTTGTTTTTTGGTTTAAAAATTAATTGAACAGAAAGGGGGGGAAAGGATTAATGCTATAATTAGTACAATAAAATTTTTTTTAATATCCAGGGCAATTTGCTCCTTTTTAAACAAAAAAACATTAAGCATTCCCCTTTTCAGGGGGTTAAAGAAAAACAAAAAAAAAAAACCCCCTTTTTCTAAAAATTTCCCCTTTTTTAAATGGGAATTTGGTAAAAAGAAAAATGAAAAAATAATTACCCCGACTCTGGGAGAAATTAAAAAAAATTATTGAAGTTATTTTGTTTAAGGGGTTTACATAAAAAAATTTTAAAATTTTAAATATAATAAAACTCATGGACAAAAAAAACGAATTATCTTTTTAAAAATTTCCATAAGATGCAATGCTAATTTTTTTGTTCCAAAAAAAATTTTTATTACCACTTTTAAAAATCATCAAACAGGTGAGAGAAAATTTTTAAAGGGGGAAAAATTTCTCGGTGTATCAAAACAAGTTTTACTGATAAACCCCACAGAATGTTTTAATTTTTTTTAAAAAAATAGCAATTAATTTTTAATTTTTTTTAAAAAAATTTTTATACTTTGTGGGGTTTATCCATAACACAAAAAAAGTTTTTTAATACAAAAAAAGTGAGATTTCCCCCTTTTTTTCCTTAAAATTTAATTTTTTTTGAACTTGTTTGATAATTTCTAGGGGGGAATTAAAAAAATTTTTTGGGGAAAAACAATTAGCATTGCATCTTTGGGGAATTTTTTAAAAAAAAACTGATGTAATACCATATCAATTTTTTTTTTTTTTTGTCAAAGTCAAAAATTTTAAAAAAAAATTTATTGTCCTACACAAAAAAAACAAAAAAAAGCCATATTTATAATACCTATAATAAAAAAAACAAATACAATTAAGCAGATAAGTCACTTTTTAAAAAATTGATGTACATAGTTAAAGCAACAACAAAAAAAATTTTTTCAGAGCAGTCAAACAAAGATCAAACTAAAAAATAAAAAAATAAAACGCTTACACTACTAGACAATAAATAAGTCAATTCTATATATTGTCCAGTCAAAACACATTATTTCCCTTTAAAACTGGCCCCAAAGTGTAGTATGCCTTCTCGTTAAAAACCCTTTGTCAGTCTTCTAAACCCTTTATGGCACTGTTGCCTCCTCAATAACAGAGGCAGCCTTTTTAAAAATTTTTTTTCCCTCATAAATAAAAGATCTTTTAATTAGTTCAGGAAAAAAGAAGAATGGGCATGTTTGGGGGGAAAAACCGACGCATGGTAAAAAAGTTGGCAATGACAGTTCATCCTTATACTTTTTTTAAAATAAAAACCCCTTTTAAAAATATAAATACAAGTTAGGGTTTGTAGAGTGTCTGACAACAAGGGGGGACAGGATTCACAACCCCCGGGTCCACACATATATCTAATTGCTCTCTTTTGTAAAACAAACACAGATCCGAACAGATATTGAGAAAATGATCCCCAAAAAAAATACCATAACAAAAAAAGGGATTCGATTAGTGAAAAATAGGAATTTCTTGCAATAGATAAGTCCAGATTGTTTAACCCTGCATAACAACCGGGGAAAGAGTTTATTACATAAATTATCAATGTGATTTTCAAACTTCAGATTGCTTTTCAATAGTTAACCCCAAAAAAATTTAATTCATTTGGCATAAAATTAACTCATCTGCCAAAAAAAAGTTTTTCAAGTAACCCCAAACGTTAAGATACCCCCCCAAAATTAAAAGATAATAAATTTGCATCCACCACTGTTTTTTCTTACACAAGTCATAATTAAATTGCCCTTTAATGATTAATGTCAGATCATGCCAAAAAAATGGTGGAATCATCCGCAAAACCCGTGAACCTTCCTGCTATTGAAAGGCAAAGGGAAGTCGTTCGTAAAATGGGGAACCTTGGGGGACCCAGAACCAAACCCTTTTGGGGGAAACCAACCCCAGCATGAGCGCCTGGAATTAACATCATTATAAACAACCGTCTGAACACACCCAGATAGATAAGAGCAAAAAACCCCCTTCCAGAGCAATCCCCCTAAACCAGGGCCCCAATTCCGAGCAGTACCCGGGGCCACACAGTCAATGTTTTGACAGATCAAAACACCGCGGGGGGGAGCCTCCCAGATTTCCCAGGGGGGGGAAACAGATGCTCAAGAAACTCAAAAAATAGCATCGCTCGTGCCCCCCCCGGGGCCTGAAAGGCAAACTGACATTTTTTTATAAGTTTGTGTTCATTCAAAAAAAGGATCATCCCCCATCTTGAAAATTTTTTTTCCCTATCTTCGCCAAGGTAGGCAGCAATGCTATAGGTCGAAAGTTTGAAGGATTGGGGGTGTTTTGCCACCCTTTTTTAAAAACGGAATGATTACAGCCTTTTTTCAGGCAGGATGGAAAAATTACCTTTTAAGAAAGGAAGAATTTATTGGTGGGCCCAAAACCCAAGGCCCCTCTGGCAAAGTAAAAAAATTTTTTTTAACAGCCCGCCTATCCCCCCCCAAGCATTCTTTTCTTAATTTCACCAAGAAACCCCCCCAATTCCCCCAAACAGTACAGGGCCAAAAAAAATGTTTCAGACACGGGGTAGATGACCCCAAACCACAGGATTTTGGGTTTTGATATTTTTTGCCAGCTTGCCAAAAAATTTTTAATATGAATTGTCATCCAAAGCTCGAAAAAAAAATTTTATTTTTTTTTTTTTTTTAGAATTTTTAGGGAATGCTTCTACCGTTCGCCCCTCTGGCACATTAAATCCCTGGATGAACTGACAGTGATAATGAGAAGTCTGGGACTATCTCCTACAATATCGGAACTAGCGGGATACTTTTAAACAAAAGGTAATGTTTAATAAAATCAAAAATATAAAGTTAAAATGGAATTGTCTTTAAACTGTCATTGTATAAAGTTAACCAATAAGGACTGAAGGGGCCTTATTTGGGATTCTCATATTTAAAAATAAATGGGCAAAAACCACCTTGTGTATTTTTTTCCATTTTTTTTTTTAATGGATGACACCTTTATATTGGTTAGTTTTAAAAGAATCTCATTTTATTATTATTTTGGTTTATTTTAATTGGAATAAATTTAATTATATAAAAGAAATTTAAGTGTAGGCAAATAAAAAAACAACTATTGTATTTAAAGCCTAGAATTCGAAAAAAAAACATTACAAAATTGTGTGACATAAACCTAATATCTCTATAATTTTTTAGGGAGGAAAAATGACCTTTCCAGACTTCCTAGAAGTAATGCATGTTCACTCACGAGTCGAAAACCTGCCAAAAGAAATAGTCGATGCTTTTAAAGCCGCTGACCCTGAGGGCAGGGGCACAATTACAGCTAAACATTTAAGACATCTTCTTCAGAACTGGGGTGAAAGGCTGTCTTCAAAAGAAGTCGACAGAATTTTCCGAGAAGCCAATGTTAACAACAACAGTATGGTCAAATATGAAGATTTTATCAAAATTGCATGTGCTCCAGTGCCTGACTACTACTGAGGCCTTGATCTGCTATTATTACGTCTTATGCTAATATAGTTCCAGTGGTTTATTTATACGCAAGTGATTGGAAAGCTATATTTATATATTTATTTAGTATTTATTACATAAAAATAATAAACTTACCTTGGTGAAACGCACAGGGTTTTTTAATTAATTTTTAAGTTAGGTGGCACACACTTATTATATATATTATTTAATAAATTTTAAAACTTGTCATAGAAATGATGAAAATTATTTAATATATCCTTCTCTTCTGTATTAATATACACAAAAACATTTTATTTTTTTTTACCTTTGAACTGACGTTTTCTTGACGCACTGTTTAGGTAGTATTGCGCAAGGCAAGGCTAAGGCTAAGACCTTTAACGGCCTTGAGAAATTAATGTTAAAAATAGATGCGAAACTTATACGACCAAAAATACATAAGCAAGAAATCCTAAATAAGAATGAAAATATAAACTTTTTATTAATAGTCTATTATAAAGAAGTATTTATTTGCTAAAAAATTATTTCCTTCACATTATGTTCTTTAAAAACTAGGTACCGTACTCTTTCATAAATGATACCTATAAACAATGGTACTGTTTTCAAACATAAATAAAATTTGCATCTTTAGATCTTAGGCAACTGAAAAAACATTAGCCTATAATATGTTCATGATCAAATTACATCAGAAAATAGTAATTTTTAAATTTACTATCCAAAAGCCCAAAGGTACACTGGGATCAAGGGTGGTAAACTTTTACCACCCTTGCGCTGGGATGCCTCTCAGCAAACATGGCCGATCTGCCAAATGGCACTGCCAATGACGTCTTTCTGGAATTGTTAGGCACAACGTTCAAATACCAAAAACACTTTTTAGGTAAAAAAAAGCTCACGATGCGTTCCGACTTCTAATAAACGCTGACATCGCAAGATGTGACACAAAAATCTTTGAAAAAACGTCCAGAAATTACCACCACACTGCGTCATGAGTTATTTTGGTAGGTAATTGTCGAGATATTTATCATCAAAGTTGAAAAATTTAACTAACCTCATTTTCACTATATTCTTTCTTTTTTTTGCACATATTTATGATTTTTACACTACATTGGAACATAATATTTTATAAACACCTTTTAAAAACAATTTTTTATGTTTATTTTACTTTAATTTTCCATTAAATTGCGAATAAGAAGGCGAATAATTCCCTAGTGTATACATGGTTGCGGCGTTTAAAAGTAAAGGTTGCAATTAAATGGTAACAAGGTATAAAATAAATATAAAAATAAGTTTTTAAAAGATGTTTATAAAATATTGTTTCCCAATTTAGTGTAAAAATCATAAATTTTGTGCAAAAAGAAGGAGCAATATGGTTAATTAAGGTTATTTGGGTAATTGTCAAAGTTGTCCTTCGATTTTACCAAATTTTGGGTTTTTGGGGCGATTCAAAAAAATTTTTGGCAACGTTTCGTTTTCGAGATATTCATCATAAAAAGTTGAAAATCAAACCAACCTTTTTACACTATTTTCCTTTTTGCCCAAATTTTGATTTTTAACCAAATTGTTAAAATATTTACAAACACCTTTAAAAACTTGTTTTATATTAATTTACATTTTTTTTCCCTTTTAAATTTCAAACCCCTCCACTTTCACCCGCCGCAACGTGTAGGAAAACCTTATACACTACCCTTTTTTGTAAAAAATGGGGGCCGCTGCCTTGAACTTGAAAGTTCAATTTTAATGGAAAAAAAGGTGTAAAAATAAATAAAACTACAAGGTTTTAAAAGGTGTTTATAAAATATTTTGTGCCATTTTAGTTAAAATCAAATTTTCAAAAAGGGGGAAATATGAAAATTAAGGGTTTGATTTTTTTTGATGATGAATATCTGTAAACAAACATTGCCAAAAACCCCGTATACCAAATTTGTCAAAATCGGAAGGAGGGCAACTTTCGAGAAATTATTAGTTTGATTTTCAACGATGATAAAATTCGGAAAACGAAAGGCCCAAATTTTTTTCAGATTCTGGAATGAATGGACTTGATCCTTTTCAATCGTGAATGAGCTATTGACTTTAAAGGACAAGTACCAACCATGTATCTAGAGGTAAAGACTACCCAAGTTAAAAAATAAACCCGTTAAGTTTACTAATTAGGAAATTTGTTCAAAAATAACCCAAATTCAAAAACCCAAATTATTAAATTAAGATGGCGCTGTGTTCCAGTGGGTCGTTTTTAAACTTTACTTTATATATTGCGATCAAGGTTATTGGTTCTCATTAATTCTGCTACACCAGAGCTTCTATAACCGAGTCAAAACCTTTCTAAAAGTTAAGGGCCACTTTTTAACCAAAACGGCCATAGAGAAGATGATCCTTAACTATCAATCCATATGCCAACTTCTCACTAACGCTTTGCCAATAAAATGAAATAAGACACAAAAGTCCCTAGGAAAAAATTTCCTTAACCTCAAAAAAGGAAGCTTTTGGGATTTTCATACAGGTCCTAACGTTTTTAATCGAAAACATTAGCATTTTGCATTTAACTTTTACTTTTATATAAAAAACTTTAACAAAAACCGCTTAAAAATGTTGCCGCTATGCCAATTAACCCCAAACCCTTTTTCCCAAACAGCCTTCAGGTAAGGCTGTAGTGGTAAAACTAAAGTGGGGCCACGAATACAAAGGATACCTTGTGTCTGTAGACGGTTATATGAACCTTCAACTTGCTAATTGTGAAGAACTTATCGAAGGAAAAGTTACTGGTAAGAAATAACCCTAATTTTTCTAGTATGCATCATCTGATCAGTACTTTTTTACAACTTAGTTTTAAAACCCTTAAATCTTAGAATTATTGAATTGCGGACATGAATTTTGTATTATATGTCTGCCCTTTTCTATAATTTTTTTTATTTTAAGATGTTTATCACATTAACTGGGTGTATGTAAATCAAATTTTTGTAGAAAATTCTCATATTTACACATGTAATACTAAATTGACTAGGATAGCTAAATAGGCCTACCTACTGCTATATTTTAATATATGTTTTATTTTCAGGTAACCTTGGTGAAGTCCTTATCAGATGTAATAATGTTCTTTTTATACGAGGGTCCGAAGAAGACGATGAAGAAGGAGAAACGAGAGATTAGATTTAGGTTGTAAATTCCCATAATTTTAAGGTTATAAGTAATTTGTTTGAAAGGATAAATGAGAGGCTGTTTGAAGTCTATTTATGATTACCTGACTGTGTGTTTGATGTATCTTCCTGTACAATCGGAACAATAAACTTATTTTGATACAATTTTTTTTTTTATAGATGTAGATTATTAAGAGTAAGGTACAACATGTCCAAATACATATTTTAAGATAAAGAATGATGAAATAAAGTTAGTAAGATTGTAAGCCATTTCTATATTAAATAAATTTAATTCTTGACAAATTGGTGAATTCAAATTTATGCCTTACCAAGTAATTTTAATTGACTCTAGGATTTTGAGATATGGGACCCACGTCAAATATAAACCAGATGCTCTTGGCCTCAAGGGAAACATTTTGGTAAAGGAAATTTTTATTTTATAATTTGCGAAAAAGGTTAAAATTGCAGATTTAAATTTGATCGAACTTATGAAAAAATACCGATAGAGGATTCGGAACTTAGATTTTCTCTGGGAAAGAGCCAAAAAAATCAACTTTTTTTTGCAAATTTCAAAATAAAAATTTTCTTTACCAAAGTATTAAGGCCAATAGTATCTGGTATAAGTTTGGTGTGAATCCTATGTCTCACTTTTTAGATAGAAACATTTTGAAAATCCTCGATCTGCTTTTACCCCAGAAAAAAATTCTTTGGTCAGCAGCACTGCTTACCTCATAATTCTCTAACTTTTTTTTCTTTTGTTAAATGTAGATATATGATTTTCTATAAAATAATAATACCTATAAAATTTCCAAACAAGTTGTTTTTTATGCATTTAATAGGTGCACTTTGCAGAATAGTAACCATTTAAAAATTTTTTTTAGGAACTATTTTTCTTTTGCAAAACCTTTTTAAAATCAATTTTCCTAAATCATTGGTATTTATATAGAAGTGGGACTCGACTGTCTTTTGGCCATAAAAAATCGAAAAATGAAGATATTACAATATTTTTTTAAATTACTCAACATCGCATTTATAAAAAAAAATGTTAGAAACTTCAAAAACAATGATTTTATGTTTTTTTCATTTGAAAAGTCAAAAATCAATTTTTTGGCTAAAGATTGAAGGATCATGCATTATTTTTTCATAATATTTCTATTTTTCACATCAAAAATAGAATTATTTCATTTTTTTTTCAAAAATATCAATTTTTAAATTTTTCAAAATTCTTTTTAATCGAAAAATTGACATTTTTAAAAAAAATCTTTCTGGTTAGTTTTGGTTTTTTTTTTTATGTTCTGTTTGGCATCGGATTTAAAATTTTTGATTTTTTTTAAATATTGTAAAAATTTGTAATAATCGTAAAAATTGAGTTACCAAAATTTTTTTTAACTGCTTATTTTTTGATGCGCTACGAGAAAAAATATATGAATATTGCGAAATATTTGTGGTCATAAGTCAAAATTTTGAATTATTAAATTTTCCATTGCAAAAATCATTACGAATCGGTTGTTTTTCGATCATTAAACAATTTTTATCATAAATCCGATGAAGAGTAAAATAAAATGAAAAAAGAAAAACAGTGGAGCCCCTTTTCTATATAATTACCAAAATATGTTCTTGTTTCATTTTATTGTAGTTAATTGATTTTATTGTCAACAACAATATTTTTTCTGTCAAAACGGTTCATAAAAAAATATAATGTTTCAAACAAGAAGAAATTTTAAAAACAACCAGTTAGGTACCAAATAGAAATATCTGAGTTGTTATAATGTTGATAATTGAGGAAATCAGAAGTTTGTTTACTGATGACGTCACTTTTATAAACGTCAACTTCTTTATAGAGTAAGACCTGGCAAACCCCCTTGGGCTAACTTGGAAGGTGACAAAGCTACTGGTAGGGTGGTCGCGGTGGTAATACTGTCTTTTCGATTTTTTTCGCAAAAATGGGACATTTTTGTAGTACATTTTTTTTTAATACGAAGAAACTATTAATGCTAAAATTGTAAAATAAATTTAATGCCGCGTGTTGAACTACATCGTGGTAAAAATTAAAGTTGTTAGAGTAAAATGTCTCTGGGTCCGTAAATAAATAATTTCTTAAGTACAGGGTGTTAAACTGTTAAAAAAAAGGGTGTAGCCGATTTTCCTAAAATTCGTCACTGTAATTTCTATTAATAGGGGCCTAATTTAGGTATAATTAAATTAAAATTATTAAGTCCAGTGGCGTATTAGGGTTTAATTTTTTCGAACTTATCGAAAAAATTGTGAAAAATGTACGCCATAGACTTTTTGCAATTCTTTTAAGACCCCATTAAAAAATTTTAAAAAATTAAATTTTAATTTGCATTTAGGGTTAACTATTAATTGGGTCCAGAGACTTGAAATAAATTGGTTTTAATTTTTTTTTCTCGAAAATTATCAGGAGTCAAAAAAGTTGTATTTTTAGTTTCTAAATATAATTATATTTATTTGATTCCATACAATCAATTTATTCCAAATTACTTCAAAATTTCCGGGCAATAGAAAGGCATTTTTAACAATGGGTTTTTAACGGAAGAAATTTAGAAAAAAAAACTACCATAATTTAAAAACAATTTTTTGAAAAAGAAATTTCAAAATTAGTAAAGTAATATTTTTTTGATATAGCATAATAATGGTTTAAGTCGGATATTATATTGAACGGCTTCCGCAAAAAAAACTAAATTAATAAAAATCCTAAAAAATCTCCCCCAAAAAAAATGCCAAAATTATTCGTTCTAAAAAGCAAAATAAAAATTTTAAAAAAAAAAAACTTATTTGCGAAAGTCTCTAATAGATAAAATTTAATATAAGTTATTTCAAATTATTTTAACATTTAAAACATTAATTTGAAATAAATTTTCTTGTTTTATTCTTAATTATTTTTTTAAAAACAAACGGATGACAATTTAAAAAGAGCCATTTCGGAAATAATATTTATTCCTATACTATAATTGTTTATTAAAGAAAATTACTAAATAAACAATTAAATTAATATTTTCATAATTTCAATAATAATAATAGAGCTGGGACCAATTTTTTTAAAAAAAGGATTCGATTTACGGACCCGACCCCTCGTAAAGAAATCGAATCCAGGGATTTGATTATTATTTATCGGATCACAAATCCGGATCATTTTCAGTTTTTATAGTTACAAATGGTAACTACGATACGAATGATACTACATAATCCAGATGATAAATCAAGCATCAAAGATTTTAACATGAAACCCAAGCCACAAAATATAATTTTAGTCTTTTTTAAAGTGCTGAAACTTTTAGCCAAATTAGTTTTTGTAAATATTCAGCGTCAAAGATTTTAGAAGGGAAACCCGGCTGCAAAATCAAATTTTTTTAGCCCCATTTTGAAGTCCCTGTAACTTAAAATGATTTTTTGGCCAAATTATTCAAATTTAAATATTTTATTTCTGAGATTAACATGAAACCACCCTTAAAGTGAACATTTTTTGGAACTGTATTCCCAAACTTGCGATGCTAGATCTTCATTAGGTTTTTTTAAATGATTCTTGGAACCTTAAAACTTATAAAGGGGGCCCTCTGATTGAAAAATTTTCAGAATTTTCAAAAAACCGTTGTAATATATTAATACCCCGGGGAAATGCCATTTCTGTCGAGAGATGCGTTATAGTAGACCGAGGCGCAACCGAGGATCGCGAAATTCACGATACTTACGCCATCTATGATTGTATAACGCAGTTACTCATTGAAGGAAAAAAATTGGGGAACGCCATTAAAAAAACGTTGTTTTTTCGAATTTATTCTAAAAACTTTTACCTTTTTCTTTCGTGTGTTGTGCTTTTACCCATTTCTTTAACTTTTTTTAAATTTTTTAATAATGTCGAGCAAGCGAAACCTATTGTTCAGTGCCCCAGTGCCGAAATTACGGGGGAAGGTGTTTCCCCAAATTTTTTTTTCCCAAAAGGGCAATAAATTAAAAATGTTGGGGAAAATGTTTTAAAATTGGGGGAAAACCAATTTCCAAAAGGGGTGCCGCAGTGCCCACTTTTGGAACTGATTTTACTCCCTTTGGAAGGAAAGTTTTTTTAAAAAAAAGCTTGCCAAAATTTTTTAAAATTTCTGATGAAAAAAATCATTGAACAATTTACAGTTTACCTGCAACTTATTTAATTTAATTTCATGGGGACAAAAAGGGTAATATTTTCTGGAAGTAACACTTTCCAACAAATATGAAACTATATGATTACTTTATAAACAGCTTCGCCTTCGATGAGCGGCCGGTCTAGTACCCACATATTCAAAAATCTGCTAAAAATACCCTATCTTAGGCATTTTAAAATGGCAAAATGTAAAAAAAAAGGTAAAGAAACTGAAATAATAGATAAATGCTATAAAACCAATTAAACAAAAAAAAATAAATAGAAAAAACCCCTTTTCCTAATTTAAATAAAAAAAATTAAATTTTTCCTTCTTTGTGGGGAACACTGATGAAGCTAAGGCCATCTATTGGTTAATGAATTTCGCGAATACTTCTCGGGAAAAAAATGAAATTTTTCACCGAGGTTTGTATACTATTTTATTTACAACCCTTTATTCATTTCCTATTATTTTAAATTAAATTATGGAAATTAATCCGGTAATAATTTTATTAGGGGGGGCCCTGCTT
>JAHBCN010015316.1:0-21114 GCA_019359885.1 Listronotus oregonensis
TTTTATATCAAAAAAAACCAAAGGAACCTATACGTTATGTTTAGTGGCGCGGTAGGTATGTCTATCTTTTCTTTCCAAATTTTAAAAAAAATTACCAAACCTATATTGATTGTATGCTAGATATGATCTAAACAAAAGTGAAAAAAATGGGCAAAAAGGTCAAAGCCCCAATGCGTTTTTTCAATATTTCGATGACGTTCATAAGCAGGTTTGGGGATAATGATAGGTCTGACTTAGTATAAGCAAAGATTGATCTACTACGAACTATAATATTCTTTGGTATAAGGAACTCTGAGCGATTTAAAAACCAACATATTATGTAAATACAATAGGGAAAATACCCGAGTTTTGGTTCCGGTTTTTTTGACAGTGCTAATTTAAAAAAATTCCCCAAAAACATTTTAATAAAAAAAAATTTTGGAAATATGTTGCTTGATATTGCGTTTCTGATTGCCAAAATTAACATAAATTTTAAATTGATCCATTCGCCCGGGAAAAATTTGGGGGTTAATTTGGGGTTCGGGGCATAATTTTTTTAAAAAAACGGTATAAGTTATCGATAATTTTCAAAAACTATATGAAAGAAAAAATTTAAATCTAGGTTTCGTATTTTTAAATTTGGTTTTTATTTTTTTTATTCCTTTGGGGGAAAGTCACCCTAAAATCGGTTATGTTTAGATACTATTTTCTTTAACTCGATCTTTTAAAAATTTGTTACAGCAGAATAATTTTTCCCCTACCTTTAAATGGTGTATTATTTTTATTTTGTAAAAATAGTTACCAAAAACGTTATCTCCAGGTTGCAAAGTCTAAAAAATAAATTAAAATAATTCAGCTATTCAAATCGTTAAATACCGGCTTTTTGGGGGGAGCTTAGTGGGACAGGACCCACTTAATAGTGCATTTAACGACAACAATCGTTTATTTGTGGCGGACAAACGTTTTTTTTAAAAAAAGGGTTTAACTTATTAACGATTTTTGAAGGAAAAAACTTAAATCAAGGCCCCTAAAATAAATTTTAAATTAAGCATTTTTTTATCAATGAATATACTTGGAGTAAACAGTGGTCTTTAAAAAATTACATTTAAAAAAAAAAACCAAGGGACCGTTTTAAACTTAGAAATTATTAATTTAGATAATAGAAATACTTATTTTTAAATTAAATTTTTTAATAATGTAATCAAAATTTTTTTGAACAAAAAGTAAAACAATTTTTTTTTTTTGGTAGAATTATAACATAAGTTTCACTTTTTAAAAAAAAAAAATTTTTTTAAGGCTTGACCAGAGTATTCATTCTTAAACTGAAATTAATAAAAAGTAAAAACTATTTTTTGGTGAGTTTTTTTATTAAGCCACACGTATAATTTTAAATTAACTTTTAATTACCTAAGAAATTCCGCTTGTATGTAAATCCCAACCCCATAAAAACATTATTTCTTCCAAAAAAAACATATTCTATTAGGTACTGGGCTAAAGTTATGTCACTAAAAACATACAAAAATTGAAAAAACACCGTCTGATATTATATTTGGCACTAGCCTATGAGTTTATTTATATTAAATTATTCAAAAAGATGTTTTCTTGTTTTGGGGATATACATGCCCCTTTTTAGGGGACTTGTAAAGACAATTTAAATAAGTCCAGTTATTTGGGCAACCTCGAAAATTTTAAAAATTTGGGTTGTTTTTGATTATATTATAATTGAAATTAAAAATTTTTGTTCAGCACAAGCATCTAGAGTTATTTTCATTATGTAAAATTGAAGTTGTTGCATCAGTAACTTTGTTAACATAAATAAAAATTTTTTTTTTTGGAAAAATATTACTTAAATCTAACTAACCAAAATAACTCGTCACTTTTTTCTTATAATTTTTATTGCGAATATTTTACAATATTGTTTTCCAATATTGTCATAGAAATCCTGTTTTTTACGTTTCACACCAATATTTTTTTGACCAAAAAACAACATTTTTCAACTTGCCATTAACCTATGTTTTTTTCGGAAATTTTCTTTCCTTCCTTTTTTTTTTTAGAAAAACATAAATAAATTTTTAAAAAAAAACAATATTTTATAAGGCTTGACCAGAGGTATTCATTCTTAAACTCGAAATTAATAATAAAGTAAACAAACTAATTAGAGGTGATTTTTAGATTAAGCCACACGTATAATTTTAAATTAATTAAATTTTCTTAAAAACTTGCCAGCTTGTATGTAAATCCCCTCGCAAAAAAACATTACTTTCTTCCAATGAATAAATACTATACTATTAGGTACTTACTCAAAGTTATGTCACAAAAAAAATACATAAAAAATTTAAAACCCCCGTCTGATATTATTTTGTGGCTACCTTGAGTTTATTTATATTAAATTATTCTAAAAAGAGATGTTTGCTTAAGCTGGGGAATACATAGCCATTTTCAGGGTGATTTTTTAAAGAAATTTAAATAGGTCCAGTTAGTGGACAACCTCAGAAACTATAAAGTTGGGGGAAATTGTTTGCCTTGTTATATTATAATTGAGAAGATTAAAGTTTTATACGTTCCAAAAATTAGAGTTTTTTTCATTAAGAAAATTGGTTGTTGCATCAGTAACATGTTAACATAAATAAGTAAATTTTTGTTTTAAAAAAAAATTACTTAAATCTACACTAACCAGAAATAACTCGTCACTTGTCCTTTTTAAAATTTTTTTAGAAATTTTTTCAATATTTTTTCCCCAAAATTGTCATAAAAATGGCCTTTTTTTTACTGAAATTTCCACCAAATTTTCGACCAATGAAATACAAGCTTTTCAACTTCCTGGGAACCATTTTTTTTTCAAAATTTTTTTTTTCGGGGGTTCCCTGGAGGGTATTTGGTGGAAATTTTTGACGTAAAAAAAAGTGACAATTGAAAACAACTTTATAAAACGAAGTTTGTATGTTTGTTAAATTTTTTATATTATATTATTTGAAAAAACTTGCAAATGAAAGTTAAACAATAAGTATATTATAATTTATTTACTTTTGGACAAACGTTTCCCAACAATTTCAAAAGTACCTTAAAATTTTTTTTCTACTTCCTCCTTTTTCAAAAGGGAATAAAACCCAATGATACTTTAAAAAAACCTTTTTTTAAAAAAAATTTGCAAAAAAATTTTTTAAAAAAAATTTTTTTAAGTTTTTCAATCTTATTTTTTATTTTTATTAAAAAATTTGCAAATGAAAAAAAAATTATTCCTAAATTTTTTTCTAAAATTTAAAAAGGATTAGAGGGGGGGTTTTTAATTATTTGTTTTCAAAAAATAAAAATTTTTTTTTTTTAAAAAACTTTAAAAAAAAAAATTTAATTTTCTGAAAAAAATTTAGCCATCAAATTTAAAAAGAGGGGGAAAATTTATTTGAATTTTTTTAAAATTGGTCCTTTAAAAAAAACCAAAAATTTTTTCTATTTTTAAATTTAGTCCCGAGAATAAAAAAAAAAAAAAATGGTTTTAAACTTTTTAAAATTTTTAAAAAAAAATCTAAAAATTGAAATTAAAAAAGTTTTTTTTTTTTTAAAAGTTTTAAAATATATTTTTAAAAAAAATACAATAAAAAAAGATTTTTTTTTAATTTTCCCACATTTTTTAAAAAATTTAAAATTTTAAAAAACTGGGCAATTTTAAAAAAAATAAAAATTAAATGAAATTTTTTTTGTTTAAAACCTAAAAAATTCCCCTTTACCTTTTTATTTTAAAAATTAAAAATGGAAAAAAATTTTTTTGGGGCAAAAAAAATTTTTCAAAAAATTTTATAAAAATTTAAATTAAAAACTATAAAATTTTTTTTAAAAATCGGGTTTTTCCAACAAAATTAGAAAAAAAAACCCCCCCTGGGGGGGGGAAAAAATTTAAAAGGGAAGACTTTTTTTTTTTTAAAAATTTTCCCCTTTTAAAAAAAACCCTCCAATTTAAAAAAAAGGGGTTTAAGTATATTACATCTGAAACTGATCTTCTATGTAACTAAAATTAAAAAAAAATTTGGGCCCCTCCTTAAAGCTTAAATTTTATAAAGTATACGTAGACCCCTTGGTGACTTATTGCTAAAAAAAAATTTTCTCCGGGTTTTTAAGTTAGGCAAACAAAATATTTGAAAAAATATAATATACATTACATCCGGAAACAACTTTTTTTAATGGAAAAAAATCGAACCATCCTTAAAGGTTAAATTTATAAAGTAGCTTATAGTCATATTTCAGCGATAAGCTACCAAGGCTCCTAATAGTCGGAACCCCCCCCCGGCAAGTTGTTACCACATACTTTATAATTCGTGGGAACTTCGTTTCAACAAGTCTACCACATTTTTCCCTTTGGGACTTTTCTGATTCCCCCTTTTCCTCCAAAAAAAGCCCTATATTATGTCGATTTCCCAAGGTTCTAAAAGTCACAACCCCCAACTTTTTTAGCTAAAGTTACTGGAAATTTTGTTGAAAATGTGAATTTAAACTTGTCCGACAAAATTTTGATTTTTATTTATTGAAAACCCAAACAGGGATTCCATCACATAGGTAATTTTTTTAAAATTAATTGTAAATAATTTAAAAATACCATTTTATGTTTGGGCCGACAAATTTCAAGCCGCATTTTTTCAGTCCGACAACTGGAAATTGGAATTTTGACGGGGTATAAAAAATCGTTGACCACAAACCCCAATTTCCACTTTTTTTCTTTTAAATTTATTGTAGAAAATAGTGATACACCTGTCCGACAATTTAGGGGTCCCATATTATTAAAAACATCATTAATACCCTTGTAAGGGGCCACCGTTAAATTGCGTCACATTTTAAGGGGGAGGGTGAAGAGGGTTTGACATTTGTGTGAAAGGGTATGGGGGGGGTTATCAGTTTTTTGACATCACGGAAAAATCTAATTTCTCTTACTTTTCTATATACTTATAAGGTTTAAGTATGTTTTATTCGTTGGTGAGCTTACGCCTGCTGTTCTGATTCCGCGCGGCCGTTCCCGCCTCATTTTACCTTCAAAAATAATAAAAACTACATAAACATAATTTTTGCAGTATTCCGTAACACCTCGTATTAAAACACGGATCCTAATTTAACACCTTTTTATTAAAATCGGTTCACAAAAGTTTCTATGGTAACAACAATGCAACGTACCTGTAACTGTTCCGGGTTAAGTACTTTACGCTCCGAAAGTCAAAAGTACTCACAGGATTAGTGTTAAATAAATCAAAAACATTGAATCTTAGTTAAAATGGAGTTTTTTTAAGTAATTCTTTAAAAAAACAAACCAAATTTTTGGAAAAAAAAGGAAGTTTATGCCTCAATACCAAAACATGGCCTCTTAAGAAATTTTTTTTTTTTTTTGAAAAACTTAAAATTTTTCTATTTTTTTTAATATTTACCTTAAAAAACTCTCATAATTTATTTAAATCAAAATAATTTCGCATAATTTTTTTCAAATTCAAGCATATTTGTAACATTAACAAAGATTTTTATTTTTAAGGAATCACAAACTTCATGTGTGTTGCAACGTTATTAAACACAACTTAAAATTTTACAAAAATTCTTTTTTAAAAAAGGGAAAACATTAGTAATGATAAAATCCATATTAAAAAACGCTCTTTTAAAATGCAGAATTTTTATTTTATATATTTATTAAAAAACTGTACAAATTAAAAAACCTACTAAAATTATCACGGATACCCATGAAAAAAAAACCAATGAGGGTTAAAAGTAAACATTATGACAGTTTGGTGACAATAATTTTTCTTTATTAAATAATTATTCTTTGCTTATTAAGTTTATTTGATTTCAAATGCCTCCCCCAAGACAGTTATTGTTAGCTAAGAAGGCCGAACTAGTTTTAATATATAGAGATAACTATAAATCATACTAAATCAGGGATATTATAAATAAATAATATAATATATATATATATATATATATATATATATATATATATATATATATATATTTTATATATATATATATATATATATATATATATATATATATATATATATATATATATATATATATATATATATATATATATATATATATATATATATATATATATATATAAAATTATATATATATAAAAAACAACGTATCCCAGAATATGGGGCAATTTGGAATCTAATAAAAAACCTTTTAAATATTATGACAAGTTCCCAAAAATTTTTTTTCCCCTGAGTCCCCTCAATGGAAAAAGGGTGTTTTTGTTTAAATAACTTTTTTTAAAATAAAGGCGATATTTAATATTTTTTTAATATGATTTACTAGATGTCTTCTTAAAACGAGCCCATTAAATGATTTTTATTTAGTTTCCGGGCGGTTCGACAAATAATAGCAATTTTTAATCACCCTTTTGGAAAAAGGCTCAACAATATTAATTTTAGATAGCTTTAACCTAAACAAAAAAAAGGTACTCTTGTTTGACACGATAAAATAACTGTTTAGAGAAATAAAATTATGGTTGGTAATTTTTTCATTATAAGGGTTTTTTCTATTGTACGTTTATTGGGAAAATCATTTTGGCTCCATTTTGAAGAAAACTTCAAGAAGAATGTCCAAACGTTTTGAGATACAGATAAAATTTTCAAAAAGAAAAATTTATTATTAAAACCTGTAATACCACTTTAGATATTTTAATGAAATTTGGATATAAGTATATGTATCAAGTTTTAGTGTACCAAATTTTAAATTTCCACCAGTGGGCCAAAAAAAGCCGATACATAGTACATGTATGCCAAATATCTTAAAATATTTAAAGTGGTATTCAAATTTTAATAATAAATGATTTATTTTTGAAAATTTTACCACCCTGTATCTCAGAAATGGACGTTTGACATACGTTTATATGAAGTTTTCTTCTTAAAATGGACCCAAAAATTGATCCCCTAATATTAACGTCAAAGAAAACACCCTTATAATTTATAAAAAATACCAATCTGATATTTTATTTCTCGTAAACAGTTGATTTTATCGATGTGAATCAAGATCCTTTTTTTAGTTTAAGGTTAAAGCTTCAAAAATAATATTGTTAACCTTTATCATACAGGGGTTAAAAATTGCTATTATTTTCAGACTAGTCCGTCCCTGGCAAACTAAATAAGCCAAATATGATTTAATGGGTTCGAGTTATCTAGTTACCATCATATTAAAAATATTAAATTACGGCTAGTATTTAAAAAGTTATTTAAAAAAAAACGATTTTCAGGGACGTCCTTATGTATGTATTTCCGTAGGGGAGGCTCAAGGAAATGGGGAAATTGTCATTATTTTTAAGTTTTCTATTAGATTTGGAGAGATTGCCCAATATTCTGGGATCCCTGTATATATATATATATATATATATATATATATATATATATATATATATATATATATATATATATATATATATATATATATATATATATATATATATATTATTTCATAAAATACTTTATTGGCAATTATAAATATATGTACAAAAGTTTTACGTTTTCTTTAATCTTTTTTTTCGGATAAGGATTTGCGGATATATTGTTGTCGGACAATATATTTTTTCATTTAAAAAATACTTTTCTTTCGTGTTATTTTGTCCGACATGTGGTAAACGATTTTTTATACCCCCATAAAATTCCAATTTCCAGCTTTGGACTGAAAAAAATGTGGCAAATTTGTCGGACAAAATAAAATGGTATTTTATAAATTATTTACAATTAATTTTACCAAAAATTACCTATGTGGTGATCGGTTTTCAATACCCTGTCATTTGGGCATGTTCCAAGCGGTAGACATGAAAAAGTCGGACAAATTTTTGTCAGACAGTTTAAATTCACATTATCAACAAAATTTCCAGTAACTTTAGCTAAAAAAAAAAGTTGTGGACGTGACTTTTTAGAACCTTGGGAAATCGACATAATATAGGGCTGTTTTAAGCGGAAAAGCGGAGGAATCGAGAAAAGTCGCAGAGGAAAAGTGTGGTATACTTCGTTTCACGAGTGTTTGTACTTTCGTCATCAATTGCCTTACCTTTTTTAACAAATTAAAAAGGTCAAAAACGAACTGAAACAAATTAATGACGTAAAAAAGGTTGGTTGTTTCTTTAAATGAAAAGGCGTTGCCTTTCAGCAGCTGTTTTTTTAAAGCTCAATAATAATATCCTAAAATTGGGTTATGAAATTATGTCACGTATCAAAAAAATTGTTTTGTCAAAAGTAACGTCAGATTTTATTTTCATTTTCTATTTTTATTGTGTAAAATGCCTCTTTGGTATTCAGAAGGTAAAAAAATATGATTTTAAACCTTTACTATTTCCACCAAAGGGAGAGATGCAGGAATTAACCTGTTACTACTTACTGCAGTTTTAGAGGTAAGTAGATTTGTTTATTCTTGTGGTTTGTTTTAGTGTACATATTAAAATGTAAATTATGCTATATTTCTTTTAAAATGTTTGTTGCCAAAAGGTATAAGATAGCACTCAAATATTATAAAAAAAAAACCAATTTAGAGACCGTCTTTTTTAGCCCGAAAATCGGAAAGAGTTTAAAATAACTGCAAATCGTTATATCCAGGTATTTTTTCTGGTTTCTATAAGGACACTTTTTTGGCTTTAAAAAAGAAATCTTTCTAAAAAAGTTGTATTCTGAGAATTACTTGTTCTATTATGCCGATTAAAACACCAATTTTTAAAAAATCGGGGTTTCGATGGTCTTTCATCATGAGAAACACAAAAAAATCAACAAAAAATTTAGACAAGAATAACGTTAAGTCTAGATATTTTTAGGCTGAATAAAAGCGAATCTTGAATCCCCCGATAACGCGGGTCAATCGAATTTTTTATTTAAGCTTAGCTTTACCTTAAGAAAATTAAAAATTTTATTGGGCAATCGGATCATGATGAATTAAAATTTGTATTAGAAAACAATTCTGAACGTGCTTTAAAGAGCACTTTAAAACGTACTTGCATCAATATTGCCTAACTTTAATTAAAAATGTGAACAGCATTGAATTTATATGAATTAGCTACGACAACCCTTTTTTCCAAGTCATGACGTCATTGATGACGTAAGAACAAACCCTCGTGAAACGTTCTATAGACTTGTCGAAACGAAGTTCCTCACGAATTATAAAGTATGTGGTAATCAACTTGCCAGGGGGGGGGCTGTACTGTGGACTATTAGAGCCTTGGTAGACTTATCGCTGAAATATTTTTTTTACCAGTTTTAGTAAAGTAAACTCAATATTCGAAAGTAATATAAGATATATTACATCAAACTGGTGTTTCTATGTCAATTTTACCATAGAGGGAGCTTTTTTTCATTGCTTCCCCATCAATATTTTTTTTTATTATAAATGTCAATAATTATTGGTGTGAAATATTCTTACCAAATACCATTCGAATTCGAATTATGCCAGGAAATTTCTTCTCGCTCACGAATATTTTGAGAAAATTAATTAATTTATTTTATATGATTTGCAAAATATTCGTAACCTCGAAAAAATTTCCTGAAATAATTTGACTTTTAATGGTTTTACTAGTGACTATTTCACTAGAGCAGCGTTTCCCATTTGCAGGGTCGCGACCAGGTACCGGACCATCAAAATAAGATACCGGGTCGCAACATTCTCGCCTAATATCTACTATTGATCGTTTTCAACACTAGTTTACCTTAAAAATAAATATATAAATCGACTTAAAGTGGAACCAGACCTTAGATAAAACGTTCGTCATTTTCCGCGAACTTGGATTCTTTAGTAAAAATAAGCAGCAGCTCCATACTTCGTACTAAAATTTAGTGACTAAATAGGCGATACCAAAATATGTAGAATTAATAAAACATTTTTACTATCAATAAATGTGTATTATTTTACCTAATGGAACCAGTTGGGTTTAAGAGTATTAAGTGGGTCACGAAGGGGCAGTGTGAAAATTACCGGACCACGGCAGAACAATGTTTAGGAAACACTGCACTAGAGTGTTTTACACTGGCAAAATGTCGTAGCAACGACCTGTTTTCTACTGGCAAGACTCTTACCTGCACTTACCTGGACAAAACCAATATGATGGTTTATCAACGACAAAATTTTGTAAGGTTAAAGAAAAAACTATTGTCAGTCTAACAAGTTTCACAATAAACACTGTGTTTTTAGCTCAAATTTGGCAAGTTTTCTCGTAAAATGGTCCTGTCGAATATCATTCGAGAAAAAAATTTTAAGGCATAATATTTATCTTGTTTTATTCAAGTTTGTTGCTTTAATGGCAATTTCATTAATGCTATTTTTTTACAAAACCACTCGCCTGACGGTTCGTCATTTTGTTGTAAATGTCATTCACGAAATTACCAAGCAACAAACTTATATACAATCAAAATATTTTGCAAACAAACTTTCCTTTCTTATGATATAATATACGACAAAAACCCCATGACAGTTATTTAGCGACAAATGTTTTTAGATAAAATTAAAAATTTATTGTCAGTCTAACATGTATTTTTAAAATGCAAAAATATATATTTTTAATAAAAATGCGAATTTTGGATGCCAATATAACTTAAATCTTAAAAATGAAGTATTTGAAAAAAATGCCGCTTAACACACAGAAATCGAAGACCTTCTTTAAGAGCAGTTTTCTACATTTTTACAGGTACCGGCAAAAATCTTAACAGATTACGCCTTTATCTATATAGGGTGCCTAAATGGCAAGAAATACAAAGTTAAAATGCTTTAAAGTTTTTAAGATAAAAGAAAATTATCCAAAGCTTTACCTGCTAAAGGCGTGCTAAAAATATTCCAAAGTTAAAATAAAGTAAATCCCGATATACTCAAAAAAACTGTTTTACTATACTCATTTGAACTTGCTCGGAGATGCAGTGAAGAGGTGAATTGCAAAGTTTAATCTATCCAGTTGGGATGGATAGCAAAAAACATAAAATATTAATTTTTTCTCATTGAACACCCTTGTCTTTAGTAAGGCAAGGTGTTGGGGTGTTGAAGAACAGGAGCTGATTAAGTTAACAGGACATTCAAACGCTAATTCGCTAAAACGGTATTTACAGCCGACCACCATCTAACACTTATCGAAAACCTCAAAACAACTAGTAGAGTGCTCTAAAGCTCCGTAGCTTTCACTTGTTAACTGCTTAAGGTTATCCAAGTGATAAAAATATTGACAAAATACTTGTTAATATACAAACTGTTTATTTAATAAAAATATAGATAATTGGTGTTTTGTTAAACAAAGACTATATTTTCGTTACAAACTTATATAACTTTCTTGTAAAGTCATCTGACAATTTAAAAAAATGACACAGATTGGGAACAAACAAAATATTTTGCCAGTATTTTTTTATAATATAATATTACAAAATCTTCTAAAAATAAGAAAATATTTGATCAATTTTCCAAAGCAAGGAGATATTTATTCAAGTCGTAAGTATTTGGTCAATGTTGGCTTTAATCATACTGGTCGATGGTACCTTAGACGTTTCTGGAAAACGGGATATAAGAATTTTTTGAAAATATGGCAACGTAGGTAATTGATCCTGCTCTATTAATCTAAAATTTTTAAACAATGCGACGTTGCCGCTTATACCAAAAATTAATAGAAAGTTTGATATTATAAATGAAACACCCGATATATTATTGCATTTTTTTCTTCGCTATTGCTTCTATTTCTTTGTTTTTTTTTTCTGAAAACATGGCTTCAATTAAATTTTTATTACTACCTCACTGAGATTCGTACAAAGTTTAAATTTTGGAGCTAATTTAGGGAGCTCCTGTACTACTTTTGCGGAAAAAAAATGTTTTACATAATACAGGCTTGATCAAATTAAGTGATTTAACCACGAGATACAAAAATGAAAAAAGTGCATTTTTTAAAATGGAACACCCTGTATATTATAACATATTGTAAAAGGTAATTCAAATCCCCTGCAAATACATACAAGACATAATAAAAAAAACATATGTTCAACTAGAAGTTTAAACTTTGGTAACTAGACCATGCCCAAGTCTTTAACATTTTTAGTTGTTACAAAAGGAAGAAAACTTTTTTAAAAAAATTTAAAGTAAATAAATCACTAAACCAGACAGTTACAAGAAAACTTTTTAACATATCAGTAAATGATATGTACAGGGTGTCCAAATAAGAAAGGACGCCGGCTATATCTCGGAAACTGTTTATCGCACAGGGTTGGAAAAAATATTTTTAGTAAAAGTGGTCCAGAGAAATAGCTGGAAATTATTTATAAGGTTCTAAAACTACTGCAAGATAAGGATAAAATCATACATTTGCGAACGGGACTAAACATTATTCAAAGTACGTTCGCGTCAAATTTGTGGTAGAGGGGATCGCTGGACTCCGCCTACCGAGTCAGACGAAGCGACCCCGGAAGTGTACCAGGAGAGTGTGGGATATATTATGTACTTTTAATTTACTTAAATATTGCTTTTTTTCTGTGAACTTTTTTATCGAAATATGAAAAATCTAGTTATTTTTTATTGACATCACAATATCATTGTTCTTTCAAAACCACAGCACACTACGCTTTAATATAGTCGCAGCTGTATACAATGGCCTACTAAACCTTATGTAAATATCTTTTGACGCTATTTCAAAAGTAAGAGCTACATAGGGAAACATGGCTGAAAAGAACATTTTAGGACGACTCTGACTGGAAAAATATATATACTTAAAAAATATAAATTATAGTTACTTTTGGTTAAACCAGAAATCGCAAAAATAAGTTATTAAGTTCTGAGAGGGGGCAGCTATCCGCAATAGAACCCCCCCCATAATTTCAAAGTAACATCTTTGTAAACAAGAAAGTAATCAGCTCTTACATGGCCCCTGGGTCACCCGGTACCTATACAAGACATAAATAATAATATTAATTATCAAGCCAAATTCATGTAGATTAAAAATAAGAGCTTTTCGCTAAAACAATATAATGTATTGCCTCTTTTAAAAAGTTTTTAAAATATCTACCTCTTTAGACCACTGTCATTTAAATATAACTTTTATCAGATTGACTTGCTTTAAAAGAAGTTAAAATTGGCAAACGGTCTTATCTTAATAGGATGTGCCATTGCAGACAAGCAACTGGCGTCGGTCTTAACGACCATGTAAATTACTTTTTTTGCACTGATGAAACTGGATTACGATTCATTACCTAGCTTTTCCCGTTTAATATTAAGAAAAATTTAAAAATAATATATGCTAATGTCTAACGGCTTCACTATAACAAGATATTATACATTTTAAAGAGACCTTTTTTAATAGTATATTACGTAATAAGAGTCGTAAGTAGCATATTACGCACGAATGGAAAAGTTTCGCACAGAGCCGCGTAGCGGCTAGTGCCTAATTCCATAAGTACGTAATTGCTTTAGAACACGCATTACGTACTATAATATAGCTACGACTACCTACAGGTACGTACCAACTTAATGTTATTCATACTCAGAAATTTATTAAAAGTTACGATGGATAATTAAAAAAGATATTTTTTTCAGTTTGGTATGCTTGTTATTGGCCAAAAATAATATTTTTAACCAGATTTATAGTATTTATCAATACATAAACAAATTAAATAAATTAAATTAATTAAATAACTTAAATGTCTATAAGTTTTATTCGAAAAATTTTGTATGTTTACTGCTTCTATGACTACAGCTGTCGACGAGCGATCATGGCCTACTCATAGTATTATTAAGGATCTCGTTTGTGATGTTTTGTTTTAGCATGTAAATAGCTACTTTAATAATATTTTCTGTGCGTTTACTTCACGTGCGTTTACTTTACGTGCGTTTACTTTACCGTGCGTAATGAGCTATTTACTATGCCTCTGGGCAGTGTGTTTTTGACTGTTTTACATAATGGTCGTAGGTAAAGCAATTTTAATAAAAAGGATAGCTCAATTTTTTCTTTTTTAAAAACAAAAAATTCTAACGAAGAGTATGATTTTTACAAGTATGATGCAAGGCTAAAAGGTAAATATATGTTCTTTATTACGTTTTTTCTTAATTCGACCAATATTTTTCTTTAATTTTTTACTATCGGACTTTTTAATATTCCCCAGAAAAAAGTATAGGAGTAAAATTTATTATATAAAATTTAAAAATTACGCAGTTATGGTTATAAAAGCTCATACAGTGGGTATTTAGTTATACTGAGAGTCAGATAGATTAGATTAGATTAGATTATTTGAGCGGAGATGGCGAAAAATGACCTCCACCACTGCAACCTTACCAGATTTATTGTGGTTTCTCCTATCGTTCTTTAGAGTACCTTGTCTAAGCCCGTCTTCTTAACTAGACTCCAGAGTCTCGACACTGGCCACTCCATATAACTTGCCGGTTTTGGCTTCTCCTTCCCAAGCCTAGAAACCTAAGCCTGCATAGTGCTTCGCAATGGCACCACACATGTAAGGCTGTTTCTTCAGCCTCCTGGCAGAACCTACACAGGCTATCCTCCACCAGGTTTATTCTTTCCAGGTGCTTGTTGAGTTTACAATGACCTGTTAGTTGACCTACCGTTATCCTTACGACCTTACGGCTGTGGCTCAGTAGGTCCGATGTAAACTTGGCCGAGCAGGTCTTAATGAACTGCTTTGCCTGTCGTTGTCCCGGTGTTTGTACCCACCAGCTTTGAAACTGTCTGTCTACCCAACTCTTAATAGATGCTTTGAAGAGACCTGCCGAGATACCGCAGAATGGCTCCGGGCCTATCATTTCCGCGGCTGATCCTCTTTGGCTAGGTCGTCGGCCTCTTCGTTACCTGGATGGCCCTCGTGGCCTGGTACCCAGGCTACCGTAAGTTTGTTTTCCAAGCCGACTTTTTCCAGGGCCTGTATACAGTCCCCGACTAGTTTGGAAGTAACTTTTGGGGAACTGATGGCCTTCAAGGCCGCATGGCTATCTGAGTAAATGACGATATTTTTTCCTTTACTCCCTTTTTCTTTAATCCTCACGGCGCAATGCACTATTGCTGCGATTTCCGCTTGGAAAACCGTGGCGTGCTGACCGAGACTTAAGATTACCTTTTCTCTAGGCTTATCTCCTAAGATGCCAGCTCCTACACCCTTGTTGGTCTTGGAGCCATCTGTATGCCAGATATGATCGGCTTTGATTGGAGGGCCTTCCTTCCAGTCCTCCCTATCTGGTATGACAATACGAAAGTGTCTATTGAAGATGAAACGAGGGGTTGTCCTGTCTGAGGGCATCTCAAACAATGAGCTGACCTCTTGGTCCTCCTCTATTTCCCATCTTGGAGTCCTTCGGTGTTCTATAATTGGACTTTGACCTCCTTTGAGCCTATAGAGTACCGCCTTTACTTGCCCCTGTATGTAGATGTGGAGTGGCGGCAGGTTTAGCAGCACTTCCAGGGCTGCGGTTGGAGTTGTTCTCATAGCTCCCGTGATGCATACGCATGCTAGCCTTTGCACACTTTGAAGTTGTCTGATTGCTATGGTCTGTGAGACTCTTGCCCCCCAGGCAACTGAACCATAGGTTATCATGGGTCTTATTACCATTTTATACAACCACATGTTCATCTTTGGGTTAAGTCCCCAGCTTTTTCCACAAAGTCTGCGACATCTCCCGAGGGCAATTTTTGCCTTCTGAACAAGTTTGTTGAGGTCTGGTCCCCAGTTCATCTTTTGGTCAAAAATGACTCCTAGATACTTAACCTCTTTTGAGAAGGGGATTTCCACTCCATTGAGCTTTGGACATCTGAGTGCCCTTAGTGCTCTTTTCTTTGTGAAGGGAACAATAACGGTCTTTTGTGGATTAACCGACAGACCTTCCTCCCTGCACCATTCGTCTACGATGTTCAGTGCGTTTTGCGTCCTTTCTGAAACAAAGTCTAAGTGCTTACCTCTAACTACGATGGCTATGTCGTCTGCGTAGCCGAGGCAGTGAAACCTCTCTTTGGCCATTTTTGCCAGAAGGTCGTCGACTAGGATCGCCCAGTATAATGGTGATAGCACACCTCCTTGTGGGCTCCCCCACCTCAGCTTCTATGGTGTCCTCGCCCAAGGTGGATCTAATGACCCTGTTTCTTAGGCTGGCCTCCATCCAGTAGCATATGGTTTGTGGGATGTTCCTTCGTGTAAGAGCCTTTATTAACGATCCTGTTGGAACGTTGTTGAACGCTCCCTCTATGTCTAGAAATGTGCCAAGCGCTATCTCTTTGTCATCGATTGACTTTGTCAGGAGTCTGCTCAGA
The DNA here is from genome assembly GCA_019359885.1 of Listronotus oregonensis. Taxonomy (NCBI): domain Eukaryota; kingdom Metazoa; phylum Arthropoda; class Insecta; order Coleoptera; family Curculionidae; genus Listronotus; species Listronotus oregonensis. The sequence continues at coordinate 16,202 of JAHBCN010015316.1, forward strand.
TCGTCCAGAGCGGAGTCCGCAGACTTTCCTGATTGATAGGCATACTGGCGGTCAATTAAAGGGTATAGTGATAGTATGTTATCCCTTATGTATCTATCCACAATTTTTTCCAATGTTTTGAGCAGGAACGAGGATAGACTTATAGGTCTATATGACTTAGGCGTTTGGTCTGAAATTCTGCCTATCTTTGGCAGGTAGACTACTGTAGCCTTTTGCCATATTTTTGGTATGTAGCCCCAGGCAATGCATGCTCTGAAAATTTTGCAGAGATGCGGCAGTAATATGGCCATGCCTTTTTGGAGCAGTACCGGGTAGATTTCATCCGGGCCTGGCGACTTGTATGGGTGAAACTCGCCTATGGCCCATTTGATTTTTTCCTATGTTGCCACTTCCTTTGCCTTATCCCAGTCTTCCTTTAGGGGTGTTCTGGGATTGCGGGCTTGTTTTCTTGGCTGAGGTTGATCAATTATGGTTGATCCTGGAAAGTGGGTGTTAATCAATAGCACTAGGCTTTCCTTGTTAGTGCTCGTGAAGGCCCCGTCCGTTCTTTTTAGGGGGCCGGGAGCACTCGCAGTACCTTCTCTTGCGAGGACTCTGTGGATCCTGGCGCATTCCGGGGTTTCGGTGATTTGTTCACAGAATTGTTCCCAGGAAATTCTTTTCGCCTTGCGGATCTCTTTGTTGTACTGCGTAAGTTTCGTTTTGTACGTTACCCAGTCTTGGTTGAGTTTGGCCATGTTAAATAGCCTTCTCACCTTGGATCTAAGACCCTCTAGGTGACTATTCCACCAGACTGTTTTATTTCTTTGTTGTCTTGTTTGTTCTGGACAGTTTTCTTTATAGGCCGTTTTTATTGCCTCATTTAGTTGGTCTACTGCCAGATCAAGACCCTTCGTTGTGAAGATTGTTGCCGTGCCCCCCTTGAGTGACTCCTCTAGTGCTCTTTCATAGCCTTGCCAGAGTGTCCTCCTTGGGTTACGGAATTTCTTGACGGCTAGTCTAGAAATTGTTATATCAAATCTGATGTGGCGATGATCTGAACACGATGATTCGTCAGAGACATGCCAGTTTGTGATGGTATCACTGACATCATGGCTACAAAAAGTAAGGTCAAGGACCTCACGCCTGGTTGATGTCACAAAAGTGGGTTCTATGCCTATGTTAGCTATGTCTAACCCTTCACTTAAAATAAATTCATGCAAGGACTCACCTCTACTGTTTGTATTGGTGCTTCCCCAGATTGTGTTGTGGGCGATGACGTCCCCTCCAACTATTACTTGTTGTCTTCTTCCTCTGTAGTGGCCTATGACGTCCTCCATTAGGGATGGTGGACAGGTCCTTTCTTCTCCGGGGAAATAGACGCAGCAGACTACCCAGGTCTTAGTCCCTTCCTCTGCTGTTGTTGCGGTTGCCTGTACTGTAACAAAGTCTCTAGAGCAGAACTCAGGGATTAGTGTACAGCTGATGTTATTACTATTATAAAGAATACAAGCTCTTGGGTTGTTATCATGATATAGTAACTTACCTCCAGATGGATTGAGTCCTCTGATGGCTCCGTTGTTTAGCCATGGTTCCTGTATAAGGGCGATATCCAGGCCTTCTTTTTGGAACCTTCTACACAGCACGGCTGAGGCAGCCTTGGCATGGTGAAGGTTCACTTGGATCACCTTTATGATATTCATTGTAACTAAGAGGGGCTGGGGGATCGACTCCTCAACAGGGCCTCCTCCTCCTCCATATCGGTGTCCATTTGCTGATAGACTGTATGTCTTTTCAGCGGACTGGTGCCACTTTGAGCAGAAGGCTCGTCGGTATCGACCTCCCGTTCCCTCTCCTCCGGTGCTATGGGCCCGGCCTTCGATGTACTGGCCTCGGGTTCCTCAGCGGTCCTTTGTGTGAGCCCGGCCTTTGATGTGCTGGCCTCGGGGTCTTCAGCAATTTGTTGGACTTTTTTGTCCTGCTTTTTCCGGAACTTGAGCTTTCCGAATCCGAAGTATGGGCTCATGTTCAGTTTTTCCAGACCTTCGAGGGACTGTTTGTCCATGGAGAAGGTCCAGAGTTGGCCTTTGTCCTTTGGGACTGCTCCCCAGGACTTCCACACGTTTGTGTTTAGGCCTTTATTGCCTACCGATATCCTTCTTAGGATTCTTTCAGCTGGCATTCTTTCCCCCCGTTCATCCGGGATAAAAACGGTGCAAGTGACTGGCTTTGGCAAGTCCTTGTCTGTCAGTGCCTTTAACACTGCTCCCTCCCAGGGCTTGAGTGTTGGCACCGTCTTTGTTAGCCATTCTGCGCTGCTTTTGTCAGCGCAGGTGACTTCGAGGTATCCCGGCCTGTGGTTGCATTTTTCAACCTGGCCATCTGGGATGTTGTCGTAAGCGTTCAGAATTGAAGCTTGGACTTCCTCCATCCTTTCGGTCGTCAGCTGGTCTTCTGGGTAGCCTTCGCTAACGATAGCAACTTTCTCGCTGCTTGCTGCAGCCTTGCACGACATGCTAGTCGTAGTGGCCGGTTTGTTGGCTTGTCTCCTCTCGGCTTTTGAATTGCCTTTTATGGGGAGTACTGTCCTCGGATCTCATCCTTTTTTGGGTTTGGCTGGCTGCTGTGGCCTGTTCAGTGGCCTTCGAGTCCTTTGCCTTACCCATGCGTTTTGCGTGTGCGATGAAGTTTTCCTTGATCACGGCACGTTTAGCCTCAGCGCGGCTTTTGCCTGTTTGGATCAAGGCTCGTACACGAGCTCTAGAACTGCCTGACAGATTGGCCTTAATGACCTGTTCGTCTGTCAGGTTGTCAATCTCCTCTATGGAGTTTGCCTTGTAGCTGGTCGTGGCTAACTTTTCGCCTGTGACCTTGCCTGGTTGGTTCTTTGGTTGTTTGCTACCCATATAGTTCCCACGAGTAGCTAGGGAAGTATTCGGTCCATCCAGCCAGAGCCCCGCATGGCTGGATAAGGCATGCGATACAGGGGGGTGCTGCCTGGTGCCCCCGGGGAACGTTCGCGATCACATATGTCCTTGTGACCATTCAGCCTTCGGCACGTTGCCTTCCACCTTGGCTTAGGATTGTGTTTAAATGTATGTGTGTGTGTGTGAGCGTGATGGTGTGTGTATTGTGTATCTGTGTGCTCCCTCCTCTTTTTCCGGGCTTGGGACCGGTCACTTGGTCGGCGCGAAAGGCACTCCGCGACAATTGTGCTTAGCCGAGGAGCTCCGCAATGCCGTCCAACTGAGCAGAGTTGAGAGTCAGATAAGTAAAATACATATTTCATAAAAAAGTAAACATCAGATATTAGATTCTTAGCTACTCTTACTGTAATTGTTTTTATATGACATATTACATAATTTTAAGCAGTAAGCGAGATTTAGAAATATATTAACAAGTTTTAATCATAAGCGAGCGGTTACGTGGATATCTTGAATGTATTAAATGTAGTAATAAAAAGTGGAATCTTTCTATTCCTTCCAAAGAAACACAAAAAAAAATAAAATTCACACTATATACCACTTATAATCCTAATAACTTTAAAAGAAAACGACAGTAAATAGCAACCATATAAGTTAAAAAAAAATTATTAAATGTGATTTACATTGGTCTATTACATTAGTTGTTAGACGAGTAGTATCCTTATTTTTTCTTACAGTTCCAGGGTCGATTCTCTTATTTATTAGAAACTTTAATTTGATTTTTTTTATCATTTTAAAACTCCACAATGGCCCACACTGTAAGCATACAAAACAATTTTTAATTTCCCAAAGATAATATGTAGGATACAGGACAACACTAAAAAACAAAAAATTCTCTTTCTGTTATTTTCAAATTGAGAAAAGGAGGAAAATGGAAATAAACTCCTTGTGATGGATAACGAATGGAGAAGCATGTTTATTTATTTTCGTTGCCTTTAAATGCAAAATGGATGGAATACATTATTTTTTTAATAACTTTTAATAGCTGCAAAAGTAAATGACGGTAAATGTAAGTGCATAATGTTACGATAAAAGTAGTACAAGCATAAATATAATAAATATAGATATTATATAGTTTGTCCAAGCTAACATTTTTAGGTTGGCAATGCGAATATCCCTACATGTTAGTAAATTTTGTTTTTCAGTTTTAAGTTGGCTGATATCAGAATTTTAGTCAGGACCGTACTGAGTTTCAAAATTTTAATATCTTAAAAAATTTGTTGTTAGATTACAATAACAATAGTTATTTATTAAGTTTTTGTTATTTAGAAATAGTTTACACTATTTTACACAGTTAGTCGTAAATTACACCTTCAATTAGAGCGCTTAGGTACATAAAAAAATGCAAAATAATGTACACTATTTCTGAATAACAAACAGACTAGTTATGTTTTGTTATATTTGCAGGAAAACTCTTTACAGATGAATTGAAATGTCCTTATAAAATATCTCACTATAAGGGATGGTACGATATCCCTTATTATGCAATTTTACTATTTTTTAAAGATGCCTAAAGATAAGTCGATTTATTTCATCTGATATAACTTCTTTAGTTGCTTCCTATATTAAATAATAAAATAAATAAAACAAAACAGTAATAATCATTTATTTATACAAAGTATTATTAACACAATAAGATGCTTATATTTTATAAAATAAAATTATCAAAAACGTTGGAAGGTCGTGTTTAAGGCTTTAGAAGTGGCAGTTTCCATCAGGGGTTTTTATGACAAAAGCACACATATGCAATGATGAAAGAAAAATGTATGCAATCTGCACGCAGCAGATACTAGTCTAGACACTTTTAAGATAAGAGAGCAGACAAAGTGGGAGGTTTGGCGTTTTAGCAGCTGGACTGTAAATATTTCGTTTTTTTATTAAAAGCAGTAATGTAGTTTAATAAAGAAAAGCTAAAAAGTAAAAAGAAGATAACTTGTAAATTATTTTTAT
>JAHBCN010015317.1:0-21151 GCA_019359885.1 Listronotus oregonensis
ATGATACAATAAAAAAAATTTTTAATTTTTAATAAACACAAAATGTTTAAAAATTAAAGCCTCACCCATTCCGATAGGGGGCCCGTATCATTATAATGATGATTTATTTTAAATGAACCAATGCAATTATTTACAATTATTATCAACAATACTCTCCCCCGAGTTAAACAAAATTTTTATCAAAAATTTTTTAAAACCCTCATACTTTTAGTCCGTTTTTTTTTAAAAGGGATTCCTGAGTTGATTAAACCTTTGGCTTTGGCTAAATTTTTGGGGGGGGTAAAAGCTACTAGATCAGCATTTATTTTATTTCTAAATATCATTATATAAAAAATAATGAGTGTCTAATTATTATACCAGAAGCAATAATTTTAAAAATAAGGCCTGGTTTTCTTACCCACGTAAAATATTCTGTTTTTCTTGGATCGAAAACTGTTTCTTTTCAAATTAAAGAACAGGCGGGTAAAAAACCTAAAAAAGAAGAATATATTCGATAGTTATTTTTTTTTTTTGGGGGCCCCTGAAAAATGTAGTACCCCCCCGGTAGAAAATTATGGGGGGGTTTTTTTAGTAAAAGATAATTTAAGCTTTTTGACGCTAAGATTGGCTTTTTATTAATTGAAGATACTCATGGGAGTGCGTACTTAAAATGAAGATTTTAAGCCTTATCACAATAATTATCCCTTTAAAGGGTTTTTTTTACATTTTTTGCGAGTTTTTTTTTGCCGTTTTTCTTGCATGCATGCAATTTTTTTCCCCAAAATTAAAAGAGTTTAAAAATTTCCCCCTTTTCTTTTTTTTTTTATCTTTGGACGGGTCCACAGTAAGGCCTAGGTACTAAGTACCGTGGGTGTCTTAAGTGTGGTGAGGGAAAGTTTGTTCACAGGGACTAATGGCCTTTTACCAACACTTTTTGCGTTTTAAATTGTTCTTAAGCATTAACTGCCCCTTAAGTTTTAAATGTTTCTTGCACCAGCTGAAATTCCCCCCTTAATGGTCCCTTTTTTTGGTGTAGGATTTTCTGTACTTAATCCCCCCTTAAAAAAATTTGAAGTTGACTTTTTGAAAAATATTTTGTTTATTGTTTATTTATTTTCGTTTTTTTTATTTTTTAAAAAAATTTTAAATTTGAAAAAAATTAGGAAAAAAGGTTTTTTTTAAACAATGGTGTTTTGGTTGTGATTTTAAAAAAATGCGATGGAAATTAGTTTTCCCAAAAAAAATGTAGAAAAAAAAATTTTTTTATTACTTGTGGCAATTTTGAGATTTATTTACCTTTTTTTATTCTTTTGGACATTGTTCTGTTTTTTTTTAAAAAGAATTTTTTTGACGAGATGGATAATCTTACTTTTTAAAAAAAAGGTTAAAATTTAAAAAAAAACCCAAAACAGTGCTAAACACTTGAGCAAATCGAAGATGACTTTAGTTTAAACATGACAAGTTTGTATTAGCTTTTAAATTTTAAGTATTTACTTGTAAATTGGGAAATTTTTTAAAATTTTTCAAAAAAAAAAAAATTTTTTTTTTTTTAAATGATGTTTTTTGTGTTTATATTTCATATTGACAATAATTATTCCCTTTCCATGGCCGAAAAGGGGCGCCCTTGTTTTTTTTTCTTTTTTATTAATTTTAAAAAAAAAACCCAAAAAAAAACCCCAAAACTGATTTTGTATTATAATGTCTATAAAATAAAAAAAAAATAAAAGTTTTAATTATTTACAAAGATTCAAGTCGGATTACTTCTTTTTTTTTAAAATGACACACAAGCTAAAAAAAGGAAAGATCTAATATCAGTTAATTCTGATTATTCTTTTTTAAAAGGCCAAAAAAAAAAGAAGAACGATGCAACGTTGCCATCTTTTTTAAGTAGTCGGGGGTTAAAAAGCAATAAAAATCTAATGGTGAAAAGGGAAAAAAATTTAAGTTACCCTTAATTTTAAGAGCTCCTTAATAAAAAGGGGGACTTAAGATATTTTGGTGCAACCGGCCATTAAAAACCTTTTTGACTGGGAGGAGAAGGGAAAACCTCTGCGGATGGGGGGGGTTCCCTTTGGACACTCTGGAATGAAGAAACGAAGAAACCGGGAAGTTCGGGGCCGCTCCAGTTGAACTGTAAAAAATTTATAAAAGTTGCACTACGTGTTGCTCTGGAGGCCCAGGCAAAATGCGGGCCCCAAAACCTACAGGGAAACCCCCCAAAAAATACCCATAGAAAAAACGAAGATCCCCCCGGGGGGTCGGTGGGGGAAAAAGGGGAGCTTTTCCCCCGAGCCCTGGGGTTTTTATAAGATTGAAAGCTGCTGAGGCTATGGGAAAAAGTTTGTGCGGGTTGAAGGGGTTTTTTTCCCCAAAAATAACGTCCAAAAATTTAAAAGACTCTTTTTTTTTAAAAAAAAAAGAATGTCAAACCCCCGTTACGGTTGGTACCTCAAAAAAAAAATAAAATATTCACCAAAATATCCGGGGAAAAGGGGCCCCCAAATTTTTCCCGTCGTATTCGTCTTATATAAAAAAAATTACAAAATTACTTTTTAAAATATAAAAAAATTTTTAAAATTTTTTTAAAAACCAATAAAATGAAATTTGGTGGAACCCTAAAATCCAAAATAAAAAAGTAAAGAACTATAATTTTTTTTTAAAAAAAGAAATCGGTAACCAGATAAAAAAAAGTTACATCTTCATTTACAAAACTTAAACTAAATGACAGTTGATATATGAAATTAAGTTTGTAGTGTTGAATACTTGTCCTAGTTATTTCCAAAAATAATTATGCGAATGGCATCGCAAATGTTTATCACTTTTTTGCACATGCGCTTACGGGGGGCAGTATTTATTATAGTCAAAACTTTTTTCATCGTAAATTAGGGCGACAAATCAGCTGTCAAATTATTTATCGCTGAAAACAGTGCAATACAAAGATCAAACCTCTCAAAAAACACTCTATAATTCTAAACTGAAAAAATATTACTTAATCTAACTAGAAGAACAATAAATCGACGCTTAACTCAGAATACAAGTAAAAACATTTATATACGTAGATAATACACCTACGAAACGAATATATCAAAGTAGTAATTGCTGACTTGGTAATAGGTAAATGAGTACTTGTTTATTGCTCGTTGCATAATTATTTAATTAATAACTTACCTGAACATATTTGGATATACGCTTAGAGAAAATTAAGTTTTAGGTATCAACACAAAATATTAACAACATAAACAGATACCTACGATACGCTAGTTCTTAAGCCTCAGCCATCCTGGACTGTCCCAAGATAAAAAAAAATTGTTTTAACTTTCTGAAACTTTTATTATATTTTTCATGTATATCTCTATTGTTACAATTCTTGAAAATTGATGGCTTAAAAGTGCCCTGACACTGAAAGATCATTTTGCGTCATTATTAAATATAAGATGTTTTAGCTAACGTGGTACTTCTCCGTTATTTTTTTTTAATTGTAACTATACAATACAAAATCCTTCAGAAAGAACATTTATCGAATATACAGGGTGTTACTTAATGGAATGTCATAATTTGAAGGAGGCATTCCTAGATCGATTTTAAGTCGAAAAGTTCATATAAACGTGGGCCCTAAAATGCTTAGTTATTAAGATACAGGGTGTTAAAGTTTTATTTTATTTTCACTTTTTAATACTTTTTTCAAAGACGGTTTGAGATATTGAACTGAATTTTGGCACAGGATATTATGGCATAAAACACACTTTTCAGATGTTCATTTAATTTTTTTGCAACCAGTGGCGTAGCTATGACGAATTTTCAAAACAATTTTACAAAAAATACTACGCCATTGACTTGGGAAAAAATTAGGGTTTTTATAATAATTATCAATCAATTATAAAAAAAAAAATCCCTCTTTCATTTTTGCCGTAAAACTTACCGTTTGGGAGAAATCGTTAATTAAAAAAATGTCTTATGTACCCAAATTGCATCTTGAAAAATTATTATTGAAATAAATCAGTTAGCTTTGCTCGTTGCCAGCGATTGTTGTTTTGTTGTTTAAACATTATGACACTGACGTTAATTATCATTCTTGACAGTTTGTATTTATTTCTCTTCGATCTTAAAACGTGCTTTTTGCTAGTTAAAAAAGGTAAATTATTCAAATTTGGGAAATGACACAAATGCATTTCTTTATGGTCTAGCTAATGGTAATGCTGTGGAGGCGCGGCGTTTGTATCAAGAAAGGTATCCTAATCGCGTTTCTCCCAGATAGACGAACATTTATAAACATTCATCGTCGTCTGACTGAATCTGGCAGTTTTAAAGCTAATATCGAGGAAGGCCCCGTACAGTTAGAACACCGGCAGTGGAGGAGGCTGTCCTGCATGCAGTCGAAGAGGATCCAACCACAAGTACGCGAAAATAGGTATGGCATTAAACATCTGCAAAGACGGTATGGGAGATTTTAAGAGATTCTTTGTTATATCCTTTTCACATACAAAGGGTTCAGGATTGCTTCCTAGAGATTATGAACCACGTACGCAATTTTGTAGATGGTATTTTCAAAAAGTAACAGAAAATCCTCATTTTGATGCCAAAATATTGTTTACGGACGAAGCAAATTTTTCAAGAAATACAATAACCAATTTCCATAACAATCATTACTGGGCCCAGGAAAACCCTCATGCGATTACAGAGACACATTTTCAGGAACAATTTTCACTGAACGTTTGGATCGGTATCGTATCCGACCATTTAATTGGACCATTTTTTTACCAGGACGCCTTAACGGACAGGATTATTGTAATTTTCTCCAAAATGATTTGCTTTTCTTGAAAATGTTCCTCTTCAGTTACGGCAACAACTTTGGTTTATGCATGATGGCGCTCCCGCCCACTTTAGCATATTGGCTCGTGAGCATTTAAATAGAGCCTACAAAATCATTGGATAGGCCGGGAGGACCACAATTTTGGCCACCTAGATCGCCTGACCTGAACAGCCTAGATTTTATTTGTGGGGAACCTAAAAACATTAGTTTATCATACACCAATTGTGACATTGAAGAACTCAGAAATAGAATTATTGACGGATGTGAAACTATCCGAAACACGCATGGAATTTTTGAAAGGGTTCGTAATTCAATGAGAAGAAGAGCAGAAGCCTGCATAGAGGCGAGAGGTGGTCATTTCCAACATTTTTTGTAAATTATGTATGTATTGTATTTAATTGTTATTGCTTTTTGTTCACTAGTTTGTAAGAAAATAGCTTAAAAATAAATATTTGAAAAATGTATTTAAAATTGAAAATAAAAGTTTAACACAATCAAGAATGATAATTAACGTCAGTGTCATAAAGCTAACTTGATTTATTTCAATAATAATTTTTCAAGATGCAATTTGGGTACATAAGACATTTTTTTTAAATTTAAAGATTTCTCCCAAACGGTAAGTTTTACGGCAAAAAAAGAAAGAGGGATTTTTTGTTTATAATTGATTGATAATTATTATAAAACCATAACTTTTTTCCCAAGTCAATGGCGTAGTATTTTTTTGTAAAATTGTTTTGAAAATTCGTCATAGCTACGCCACTGGTTGCAAAAAATTAAATGAACATCTGAAAAGGGGTGTTTTTATGCCATAATATCCTGTGCCAAAATTCAGTTCAATATCTCAAACCGTCTTTGAAAAATGTATTAAAAAGTGAAAATAAAATAAAACTTTAACACCCTGTATCTTAATAACTAAGCGTTTTAGGGCCCACGTTTATATGAACTTTTCGACTTAAAATCGATCCAGGAATGCCTCCTTCAAATTATGACATACCATTAAGTAACACCCTGTATTAACTATAAAAATTTGTCAACATTACATTACAACACAAATTAAAATCGAATAGAATAACTGGGTTATCGAGTTTTTTATTTTTGGATTAACTGCCCATGTGGCCTTGAAAAAAAATCGTTTTTGTTTTAATCTATTTGGTCCGTTTTAGGTATATCCCTGTTTTTACCTATAATAAGATGAATATAAAAAAAAAGTTATTAGATCACAAAGTCCTCTGAACCAGATATTTGCTCCCTCCAAAGTAAAACAAAATAAAAGTGAAATTGAATCGCACTGTCTAAAATTAAACAAAAAGTAATTAAAATAATAAATAAGACGAATGTACTATATATCCTTCGTTGCAACAAACTGGATAATAATATCCGTTCCATGACCTACATTTCCAGTTTCAATTCGTATGTTTTAATATTGTTGCCAATTTTCCGCGGGGTCTAAGCGGACAAGTTACTTATACTGGACCTCGAAAATTTAAAAAAGTACTGGAACAATAATAATTTACATATTAAAATTAAGGTTACAAGAAAGATTGTAAAAATTTTCTATTGCTGGGTATTTTTTGTCGAATATCAGAAGTTCGCTGTTTTTATTTCATAGTTAGCAATCGGTATTGCAGATGGACATGGATGATTTCCTTGACGCTACTAAAACTAATTTATAATTGAGATTAATGTTTGTGACATTTTAAGGACAGAAATTGAGACACCTGGATAGGTTATCACCATGAGACCTGCTTAGATTTTTATGGCTCAGATCCCAAAAGATGGTAGGAAAAAGAAGTAATCATTTCAATAATAGATAAAATGAATTATTCAACATTGGCGTCTCTAAGATTTTTATATTTTTTTACCCCCCTTTCCATTAAGATTTCAGGGGATGTAGGGACCCATATATATACGAGACGCTATTGGTTTCAAGAACACAATTTTTTTTAGCTGCCCCCCATTGAAAAACAGGACCTTTAGAAGCAAATCCTCTCCTTGTGTTTTTTAGTCAATTTGATCAATTTTTATCGCCAAATCCCAAATTTCCCAAAAATATCTGCATTTTTCTTGAAATTAGAGGCATCTGGAATATTTGCATAAGAAAACTGCTAAGTGAAAGAATTTTAATTAGCTGTGGTTTTTAGAAACATAGATAATTTTCCAAAATTTAAATTTTAACCAAATTAAAAAAAAATAAAGGATTCCTTTTTTAAAACTTAGATTTTTAGGCAAAATTTCGCAAGAATATCTGCATTTTACTTAAAATTAGCTTGCTTCTGAGACTTTAATTTTTTCCTGGGGGACACCGAAAAAAATTCGTTTTTTTTCGCAAATTTCATAATGACTTTTGGGAATTGTTTAAAATCACGGCCCTGCTTTTTTGGAATGTAAAATCAACTTGATTATTTTTTTGAGTTTTCAAATATTTTTATTTTTAAAGTTAATCAAAAATATAACAATTAAAAAAATATAAAAAATGACAATTTTTCGATAAAAAAAAAATGAAAAAAAAAATTTAAAAATTTAAAAATTGATATTTTTGATATATTTTTTTAAATTATTTGTCTTTACACGTTGAATATAAAACAAATCACTACAAACTGCTTAACTTAAATGGATGCCTTTTATTAACGAAAAACTTAAAAAATACCTATTTTTCTTATTTTCAAAATAAAAATTAACACCAATTTTTTTTTTTTAAAGATTCGTAAATCCGCTGTAAAATAGAATAAAAAGAAGAAAAAACATATAAACATCTCTATTTTTCGATTTTTTATGGACAAAAATAGATAGAGGCCTAGAGCCCTAAAGCACAATTACTTGATTTTTTTACCAAATTTTTCTCCTTGAATCTAGTATATATTTAGTGTGGGTCCCATGTCTTACTTTTTAGATAAAAAAATTTGATAATCTGCTTTTTATAAGAAAAAATTGCTCTAATTTAATGGTTTTAAAGTTAAAACCATTTGACAACACTGCATTTTAATTTACCTCAGAAAACATTTTAATAGCTTCGGCAGAAAACCATTTGTTTCAATTTCGCAATACGGCCTATATTTTGTTTTGGGCGATTAAAATAATTTTCTTTTATTTAATTATGTTAGAAACGCCGTTAACGAAACCATTAAGAAATTGCTTTCGAACGGGCCATTATTTCATTTGTTTGTTTTCCTTTGGTTGGCAAACTTTTAAAATTAGATCTTATTATCTGTTTAACTTTTAAAAGAATAAAATATTTTTAGTCATTGTTTATTACGAATAACCTGTTTTTAAAAACCGGAAAGAATTATTTGAAAAATTGGTTATTGGGTATACAGACGATACGCCTTATCTTAGAATTCCGTAATCAGTGGCGTAGATAATTGTATTTATCTGAGGGGGTAATGCAATATATATATATATATATATATATATATATATATATATATATATATATATATATATTATATATATATATATATATATATATATATATATATATATATATATATATATATATATATATATATATATATATATATATATATATATATATATTCCTTTCGTTTGCGAAAAATTTCACAGACTATTTGGATGAAAATACGAAAAAAGCTCCTATAAAAATATTATTTCCTAAACTTCCTAACTCTAAAAAAAATACATGATTTATTTTGGGTATAAATTTGAATAAACATAGAGGCATGACATTTGAGACGTTTTTGTTTTCCAAGGTTTTCTTGCAACAATATTTGTAATCCTCTGCTACTCTGGAAAAGGGTTGAAACCTGCAATCCTTTACGGTTTTTCTATTGTATTGTTTAATATTACCAATTTGTACTGCTGACTTCGTATTAAATACATTTATTCCCAGTCATAATTTAAATCCTTCAAATATTTTTTTACCTTCAACTCTGAATTCTATCAAACCTCAGTAAATATTTACTTTGGTAATTCCTATTACGATCTGGTCGCATTTTTAGGTCCAGCCTACCGGGACAACGTGTGAATTTTTTTTTAACCTCTGAGACCTTAATAAGAACATATTTTTTTGTTTTTTCAACAGTCAATTTTGTCTCTCAAAAGATGTGCAGATCAAAAGTATTGTTTCTTCTTTTAATGTCATGAAGTGCTCTGGATTGGGTCTGAAAAAATGTGGTCCAGAACTTACACCTATCCTTACTTCCCTCTTTTGGGTCCTTTATAACAGTAAAGTATTTCTAGATAGCTGAAAGGCTGCTCGTGTATAGCCTATACCTAATAAAAGATTCAAAATCTCTTTTATAATCATAGGCCTTCTTGGTCAATGAAAAATATCCTGAATTATTAAATAAAATACTTGAAAAAACTCAAATATATACACAGGAAGTAAGGATTCAGTCACAAATATCAGCAGAAGATCTTTTATTTTCTTCAAATAACTAGAACAAGTCCTTGGAATCCAATTTCAAAACCCAAATCGTTTCTTTGGTCATATCCAAAGCTTTTGACCAGCTTTGGTATATGAGGCGCTCCTTAACAAACTGTCTTTCTACGGTTTTTCATCAAAACTTTGTGGCTCTCCACTTTAATTTTTTGGGGTTCCAGACAGATCTTGGTCAAAAAATGTTTTCACCTAAAGACTATTCTATAGGGTAGAAATAGATGTTTGAAGATGGGGAACCACTTTTTTACGGGTTAATTCAAAAAGAAATTCATTCAATCCTTTTAAAAACAAAAAAAAAACGAATGAATGAACATAAAATATTCGATTCTAGGATCCCATGATCCTGCAGGAACTTCATGCTCGATTCTCGCGAAGGGAATGAGATTGATGGACGCTCTGAATACTCCAAGTACAACCAACCAAAAAATTGTTAAAATTTAGGCTCGCGATATTTTAATCAAAATGTTTTTGTAGAGAAAAACGATGGAAAAAAAAGTTTACTTAAAGGCAAGACAAGAGGCATTTCTAGAAGCTGAAATGTGTTTTTATGTGCATTATTGTAAAAAAAGATCATTCCATCACATATCTTAAAATTAAAATAAAGCAAAGTTTTTGTTTACTTTATATAAATTAAGGAAGCAAAGAATCTATTTCATTGGTTTATGTTGAGAAATGTTATTTATTTATCGAAATTGACTTATTTTAAATTCCGATCTTTCGAGTATTAATACACTCAAAAATTTGCTTTTGGGCAGACGAAAATATTTTAATCACTTCAAAGAGCATCAAAAAATCAAATTTAGAATATTACCACAATCAAAAAGGGGCTTTGGGGTAGATCAAATTTTTTTAACCAGCCCAAAGAGCGTAGAAGTCTTTCCCAAATTGGGCGATAACGCTCTCTTGTGGGCGCTGGGGCCTAGAGGGGGGCGGTAACTTCACGGAAATTAAAATCCTTTACTACACATATTAGTTCGTATTTATCTCCTATTTTATTGTATAAATATAAACTGAAAAAATACATATTAAATATTTTATTATTTTTAATGCGTTCACAACGCTATTTATATCTTAAGATATTTGGTCATAGGTATCAAACACTGAAAAATATTAGTGTCTTCAAGTGTCGCAGGTGAGGTGCCAACCAGTTTTTCAAGGTAAAAAAAATTGGGGGCGCTACAAAATAACTGATTTTCAAAGTGGACTTTAGACGAAATAAGTTTGGGAACTTCTGGCGTAGAATGACCCTGTTTCGAGTATTAAGAGAAAACAAAAACAAATCTTTTTTTTTTGTTTATAACATTTTTTTGTTAATTCCTATTAAAAACGTCTTCCCCCATCCTAAATTTACTATTGTTATGAACAGAAATGGTCTCCAGGGAGTGAAACATTTTTCTGGAGCCCCACTTCTAAACAATTAACCCCGTTATTCAATTTCTTTAAAGTCGCTCTCTAAGCCTGATTTAGAAAAAGGACAATAAACCATTAGCAAGTTCCAGAGATTGTAAGTTTGGCCTACTTTATAAAAGCTTTATATTTTGTGGTATATTAACATGAACATTCTTTATTTTTGGCAAATTTCTACAATATAAAAAGCACGATATTATAAAACAAAAATGAACAAAAATCAGTAATTAAAGCATAAAGTCAAATGACGCCAATATGCCAAGAGAAACTAAAAGAAAACGTTCAACTTTGACCTTTTGTCTATCTTTCTTACAAATATCGATAAAACGTATTGTTAGGTTTACAATGATATTCTTTACAGTGGGGACAATAATAACAATAACATATAAAACTATTTTTAATTCTGCAGAAGCTTTGGTTTATAGTGTGTTCTGAATTGCTTATGCAGCAAAATCAATCAGAGTTAGACGTGAAATGTTTCAGATTATTTTGTTGGTAACTCAATCAGTCCCGCAAGGTGATTTTAGATATTTTAGCGAATAAGATAATTTAAAAAAATAAAAATGTTACATGCGCCGTAAAACGTTTTTAAGATACTATTACCTATAGGAATTTTGAAAAAATCAATTTTATTTTTTTACGGATTTCGATTTCTTAGATCTCCAAAGATAACTTTTTTTTTGAACGTCCGCCATTTTTTGTTTTTTTTTTAATGTTCCAAATTTTCTGGTCGATTCTTGTGTAAGACAGCTTATTTTTTAAACCCATTTAATTTTTTTTGTTTCAATCTTAACCTTTCAAAGATTAACTGTCCGCCATGGAGCAGTTTTTTTGAGGGGTCGGTTTGGCGCCCTCTATAAGGTAAAATTTAAATATATATATATATATATATATATATATATATATATATATATATATATATATATATATATATATAATATATATATATATATATATATATATATATATAATATATATATATTTTTTGTATTCTACAAGAGTTGTTTAATATCATAAAAAAAGTTTTATTACCTTATCTAATAAATAAAAAGTAGAAAAATAAATAGGTAATAGTACTTTAAATGGAAAAGAGCAAAGACACAAAATTAGTTTGTTGCAACAGATAAATCCTTACAACGGTTCTTTCGACATTTATAAATATTTATTAGGAAGTTTAACCAAAAAACAAATAAACCATGATGGTAAAAACAATTTTAATACGTAAAGAGGAAAGATATAGGAATCTTGTTTTTCTAATACAAAATATCGGAAGGAGTGTCAATTATTATAAAGGTTGTCTGATTTCCATCTAAAAAGGCCAGCATTTATAAATTTATAAAACAACAATAAGATTAAATAAGGCCTTTTGACAAAACAACAATTTATTTATCTATTTAACGTTATTAAACATTTAAAATTGGTAAATTTCCTCCTGCTGATTCTTTTTGATGTATAATTAGTCCAGTAATTATAGATTTTTTTGTAATTATTGTTAACAGATATCTGACTGCGCCATGACTTTGGAATAACCCGTAGATTACTAAAATCAAAAATCCAACCAATTTTTTTTCAGGTAATTTTTTTAAACAATAATTATTAAAAAAGAGCCTTTTTTTCGTTTTTTTTAATATAACAAAAAGTACTGGCTGTATCACTTCACTTATAAAAGACCATTTGTAGAGAATTTAAACACCTACAAAATGGTTTTTGAAAAATTCCGATCCGACCAATTTTTACCGAGAAAAGCTGGAAAAACGGTTAAAACAGACCTTTTTTCAAAAATTCGTATCTCCGTTAATTTTCAATATAAAGGGCTGATTTTTTGGGGAATGATAGTCAATAACATATACTTTGAGCTGCCGAAAGATGAATATTGTTGCATTAATAGTTTTTATTCAATCACACTATAAACAAATTAGGCCCTTATTTTGCAAGTGCCGTGAATATTGGGAAAATGGTCCGATTTGAATTGTTAAAACGGCTTTTTAAAGTTGAGATTAAAAGCTACAAATTGTATATCTTACATTTTTATATAAGTTTGAAGAACATTGTTAAAAATGCTTGTGAACTTAGCGCTTTAATGCCCGCAGACCGTCTCTCGTAGTGATGAGCAAAACAAGACCAAGACCAAGACCGGGCTAGTCTTGGTCTTGGTCTTGCAAGCCAAAAGAAGGTCTTGGTCTTGGTCTTGCACCACCCGGTCTTGGTCTTGGTCTTGCTGCAAGAGTCTTGCTGGTCTTGCTTTTTTTGGTAGTAATAATTTAAACTAAGCAATCTTGAATAAAATATATCTTTTTAATACTTAAATATAAATCAAGATGGGGACTATATTTTTTGCTTTAAAATTTAAAAATATACCAGTTTTAATCTTAAACGTACATTTAAATTATTTGATTAAAAAGTATATTTTTAATGAAGGCGTTTATTTATTTATAGCGCCAGGACCGGATTTAATTTTTTCCGCCCATAGGCTAATAAATTTTTGCCGCTCTAATATGTCAATATTTTTTGGATGTAATCTCCACTAGTAATTCTTATAAAAAATTATTAAACAAATTTAACAAAAGTGAAACATACAGAAAATAAATTAACAATTCTTTAAAACAAACAAATTTCAGGATATTTTTATCTATTCCATAAATATTAAAAAAATATATTTATTTACCATTACATTTTTTAAAAAATTAATCGTAAATTTGCCGCCCACAATATTTGCCGCCCTAGGTTTTAGCCTACTCAGCCTTTGCGTAAATCCACCCCTTTATAGCGCTATATTTTTGGTTAAATTAAGACACAACCTTCTTTTATACATTTGGTGGCATAAAGAAACATTTTAGGGATAAGAATTATATAAATTTTCTTTGAAGAAGCAGATAAAATTAAAGCAAATACAAAACTGTTTACTGTGTAGAAAAAAAAGACTTAATTTCAACCAGATGTGAAATATATGTGAAAATAATTCTGATATGTAACCATTGGTTTCTGATTAAAAAAAAAAGTTATTTAAAAAACTTTTTAGTTTATATGAACTTTTTACCTTTAAATTGGTTAAGAATTTGTCGTACAAAGTTTGTAGAAATACTTTATTAACAATCTGCAGATAAAAGGGGGCCTAATAGTGTGACAAAGCTCGATATCTCCTAAATCGTCCATTATGGTGAAAAACCAAACATGGATTGTTTTTAAATATTATTTTCGGTTTTGACTTTTCCGTCTAAACCGAAAGTGATTTTTACAATCCATTTATATAAAAAGTATTCCTTTATTACATGGCAAATATTTTATATTAATTCATTACTTTCACATTATCTTAATTTTAAGAAGCAATCTAATGGTGCCACCTCTTACAGTGTGAAACAAAAATAATGTATTTTTGGATTTTGAAGATTTTTGATCCACCCTGTAAGTGGCATTACTTAATAGCTAATTTAAAAAAAGAACATTAAAATTATAAAAGTAATATTCAGATTCCATAACTTTTGTACCCCTAGTTTTTCTCTGTCGTAAACGATTTCGGAGATGTCAAGCTTTGTCGGACCATTGAGTCACCATCTCATTATTTTTGAAACATGTTGTTAAATTTATTCGTTATCGTTGAAAAAGAACTATAGAACTAAAAGAACAAAGTGATCGATTTAATTATTATTTTATTTAAGAAACTCTTACTTATTAAATAATCGCCTCTTTTGACAGTTCTTGACACAGTTTTTGTCATGTCTGTATGAAATGCCTTTTGATATTAAATATAACAATAAAATATTACAATATAAAAAAAAGTTGCAGAAGTGCAAGAGTCTTGCAGGTCGGTCTTGGTCTTGCGTAGTCTTGCACACTCGGTCTTGGTCTTGGTCTTGGTCTTGGTCTTGCATACCCCGGTCTTGGTCTTGCAAGCGAAAAGGCAGTCTTGGTCTTGGTCTTGCTGAAAGACCAAGACCAAGACCGCAAGACCAAGACCGGTCTCGCTCATCACTAGTCTCTCGCTTCTCCTTCGCTGCTGGGTGCCCCCTCGACGGTGGAGTCATTACGTCTCGGTCGCGAATTTTTTGCTCGACGCCCTACTTTCACAAGCATTTTTAACAATGTTCTCAAAACTTATATGAAAATGTGAAATATACAATTTGTAGCTTTTAATCTCAACTTTAAAAAGCCGTTTTAAAAATTCAAATCGGACCATTTGCCTAATATTCACGAAACTTGCAAGATAAGGGCCTAATTTGTTTATAGTGCTATTGAATAAAAACTATTAATGCGACAATTGTTATCTTTTGGCAGCTCAAAGTATATGTTATTGACTATTATCATCCCAAAAAATTAGTTCCTAATATTGAAAATTAACGGAAATATGATTTTTTTTGTAATTTCATTGAATATTGATATTTCAAAATGGTATAGTGACACACAACATACGCATTCTAATAATAATAATAATATTCTCGAATTTCTGGTGGAGTAGCAGCAAACTCAAATTTCTCATCTGAAAACATTTTTTTTTTTTGGATTTGCGAAATTAAAACAAATTACTATTCAAATTTAAATCGTCTATCTTACACTGTATGTACTGATACTTTGACAACCCGTCACCATGACAACGATACAAATTGCGAAGCACGGCCGCCTAATAAAATTATTACCGGATCAATTTTCATAATTTCAATTTAATATAATGAGAAATGAATAAAGTGGTTATAAATAAAATAGTATACAAGTCTCGGTGGAAAGTTTCATTTCTGTCTCGAGAAGTATAGTAGACCTCGGCTGCGCCTCGGTCTACTAACGCATCTCTCGACAGAAATGAAACACTTTCCACCTGGGTATGTAATATACTATTACGCCCGTAGCCGCGAGCGTAGAAGTGCTTTTTTACGCCCTTGCTAAAAAAATAGCTATTTATGTAATATGTTGATTTGAATTTTGTTATCAAATGCTAAAAATCCGCTTTCAGATTTGAAATCTTAAGACAACATAACTTTTTCAATTATTTATTTTTGTTACAGTTTACTTTACTCTTCTCATTTTTTTATGACGCCACATTTCTACCTTTAAGACCCCCGTTTGACATTTACGACGTATTTCGATTGCCTTTTAAACTATTTTTAACTAGATACAGGTTGCGCACATACGTTATGAATGTTTACGTCGAGTAACCTCTTTGTTTACGAGATATAAAAATAGTGTTGTCTGTAAACCCTCAAGTAACTAGTGTGTTTATTTATTTTTTCATCGGAAGGTTGAGGATTATGTGTTTGATGACGCACGAAATGATTAATTTTGATTTTTTTTCTGAAAACTGTGTTAATATTTTCGATGTATTTAATTATCACTTTCCCCAGTATGTTAACAAAAGTAGTAATAACCGCTAGACTTTGATAAGATATGTTACTTTTTGTATTTTAGTATTTCAGGTATGGTTATAGTTTAGAACTGCGGCCTCACCTATTTTTGGCTAGAAAAAAATCGAAAAATTAAAAAAAAAATTTCGGTGTTAATTTATATTTTGGAGTTAAAAAAATGGATATTTTTCAATTTTTTTGTTAATAAAATGCATCCATAAAAAGAATCAATTTTTTTTTGAAAAATATTAATTTTTGGAATTTTTAACAAAAAATTACCAAAAATTGACTTCTTTTTTTTTAATTATTCTATTTTTGATGAACTTTAAGAATAAACATATTTTACATCTTAAAAAAAAATAATTTGAAAATTTTGCAAATTTTTTAAAAATTATAAAAAAATTGAAAAATGAATACTTTCATTTTTTTTTTCAAATTGTTCTATTTTCAATAAACACTGGAAAAAAAGAAATTTTAAGAAAAAATTATTTTATAAAAATTGCAAGCAATAACAAAAAAATTAAATTTTAAGCCCTTTAATTTAAATTTACTCTGAAAAAATCAAATTATTCAGTTATATTCTTCCATGCGCCGAAAAGTAAAATATTTTGAAAAAAACTTTCAATAACTTATTTTTTTAATTTTTTATGGTCAAAAATAGGTGGGATCGCGATTCTAAATAATTACCTCAGGTATTACTGTTACCTTTCTTATTTTTTAATTTAAATCGCAAACTTTTTACAGAAAATCTATTAATTTTGTTATTACTAAAAATGTATATAGAATTATTTTGAAATGTATCCAACAAATCCATAAATAAGATCCCATTAAGAAATGTTGATTTTGCGGGTGTTATTTAAAGTACGTTACAATAATTCTTGATTTCTCGTTTTACCTGCTACTGTTAGTCGTAAAACTCAATATACTTTGGGTACTCGCATGTAGGTCCGGACTTAAAATTTTTTATTTATTATTGTCCCCCTACTTTTGGTTATATATTATGTAGGTTATAGGCAAATTGCAGGTGTTGAATATAAAGCTGAGTCTTTTCGTCTCAAAAGGGGAGACGGCACGGCCTTGGGGTCGGCGATTTGGCTCAATTTTTTTGTTGCTTGAGTGCTTGGGATCACAATATTAAAATACTAAGGCGCACTATTAAGAAAATCCGCAAAAAAAGTTTTAATTTTTGTTGTGTAGCATACGTACTTAAAATGAAACACCATTGTCAAACAGTATGTGGCTCAGGCCGTAGCGTTTCAGACTTCCAACCGAAGGTTTCGGGTTCGATTCTGCTGCATGCCTTACTTTTTTACGTAATTAATTATTTTTAATATTATTCTTTAAAATACTTCTGAAATTCCTTTTAGTTTAGTAGTGTTTTTTTTTTCATAATTAGGGAAAAGAAAATAAAATATTTTGAAGCCAATTTGCATTACATTTTTATTTAAATTAAAATTATTTGCAAAAACCGGCGTGATAGTTATTAAAGAACATTTAAAACAATAATTATTACAACACACGGGGTTTGTAAGGTAATTATTGAAAAACATAGGTACATCATTTACATTCATAAAAACGATTCTGTCGTTTTGAGGCATAGATATGTAAAGTAATGTTACAATTATTTATTTAAAAAATTTGGTATAAATAAATTTAAAAGGATTTTAAAGATTAAAATATAAAAAATTAATTACGTAAAAAAAGTAAGGCATGGAGCAATTCGAACCCAGACCCTTCGGGTTGGAAGTCCGAGCGCTACTGCCTGAGCCATTTGGGCTATTTAATAAAAATATTACATTTTTAGTATATATGCTACACAAAAAAAATAAAAAAATTAAAACGTTTTTTTGTGGGATTTCCTCAATAGTGCGCCTTAGTATTTTAAAATTATGATATACTAAGTGCACTCTACCCCCAAAAAAATTGAGCCAAATCGCCACCCTAAGCCGTGCCGTCCCCTTGTCAGTTCATCAGTCTTTTGGGAGTTGTTAAGGTATTTTCGTGTGTTATTGAGCATCCAAAATAGCCAACCTAAACTATTGAATTAATAGGTAATCAGGACCTGTACCCTTTCAAAAGGTGCGGTGCCTACACAATAGATATTTGTCAGGCAACCTTATTCATGGTTGGGTTTTCCACTGAGGGTTGTAATTAAAATTTTATTGCGGTCAAGAAATCAACGAATTATTGTGAAAAACGTACCATTTTTAGTATTCTACAGGTTCCACAAATCAAATACACAAGATTGCTGTTTAATTTTTTTAAATGAGAATAGAGGGCGTCCATTAATAACGTGAGGTATTTAGGTAGCGGGGGCCGAGCCGAATTTCAACAAATCTCACGAGGGGGTTTCGGCAAATATCACATTTTGTTCCGCTAAAAACATTGTAAAATTGCAAAAAAAAAGGGAATTAAAATAAGTAAGTGTTTCTCCAGTAAAATATAGGCGTAGATAAGGGAAAGGGAGTAAATACCCCCCCAGGAATGTTTAAAACATATTTTCGCTTCTGCAAATTAATATCTGCAATATACTATAAAACAAATTAAAAATTAAAATGATTTGAAAAAACAAAATTAATAATCAGGTATATTATTATTTTGAAATAAAATGTTTGTTAAACGACAGAATTCTAACGGCCGAGTGATGCGTTGTTAAATTTAGCAATGGACTTAGCAATTGTTAAAAGTTAACAACGGTTTAGAATGTTTAATAAAACGTCAGATTATGACAGGTTGCCTACTAAAATCATTGAATAACACTGACAATGACGTTTTGCTAAACATTCTAAACCGTTGTTAACTTTTACCATTGCTAAATTTAACAACGCGATCATCACTCGGCCGAAAAGTGACCCTTTTTTGTGTTATTGCATTTTCAAGAAAAGTGACAAAAAATTCATAAAAATAAATGAAAACTTTTATTATAAACGCCAAAGATATGTCCATACGAGGACTATTAGTTAAGCCAATTACGTATAGTTTTCAAAGTTATTTTTAGCTCTGGTGTTGCATGGCTTTGTCGCGTAATAATTTTCTCTGTTGCTTTATTAAATATCCCGTCACAGTAATAATAAGTCAATAAGTTGAGGTCTCAGTTGTTGTGATGGTAAATAATCAAGATCTAAATTTTCCCGTCAATAAAAAATAAAAAATAAGACGCATGTATTAGGATAAGTAGTTTCTCGGAAATTTTTTTCTTGTGTAAAATTTGTACCGCACAAAAGTATAAAAAATATAAAAATATATATATATATATATATATATATATAATATATATATATATATATATATATATATATATATATATATATATAAATTTTTTTTTTATGGGTTTAAAAACGTTTTTTTTTGTTTTCCAATTTTCCCTTTCAACACTAGGAAACCCCCAACCCCCGTAATTTAGCCCCCAACAAGGGGGGTCCCGAAATGGGAAAAGTTTTTGGCATCAATTTTTGGGCAAGAAAAAAATTATTGTTTTTGCATTATCTCCCAACGGTAAAACATAAATATTTGGAACAAAAAAAAAACAATTTCCCTTGCCGGGTCAAAAGCTTCAATAAAAGTATTTTTTAATTTTTTTCTTATTTTAAAAACATGCTGTATTTTTTTAAAATTCGCTTCAAAATTAAATAAATAGTAAAACCATAATGCGGGATTAACCCGTTCCTTTTTTTTGTAAATGTTTGTTATTGATTCCATAATCGAGTTTAAAATCCGCCGCATTTGCCTTTAAAATGATATTATGACAAACGACATTATAAATAATTTTTTTTAAAAAGACAATAGTAAATTGACATCGTTATAACAAGTTAGGTAGGCTTAGGCTTTTTTTTCGAGTATACACAAATTTTGATAGGTTAATTTGGTAAAAAATCAAACGTTTTAGGAAGGGGGGAATACGAATTGCCGGCATCATTTCTGTAAGACAAGAACTGCAGTGGCTTCCCTCGTATAAACAAAAAATAGCTACCTTGTGTTTGTTCCCCTGGAATACTGAGAAACACTTAAGAAAATTATTTAAAAGGGAAAAAAAAAGGGGACGACCAGTATCACACACCCTGTCTATTAAAAGTCACATTCAATCGCAAAAAGTATTGTGAACGAAAAAAATCATGAAATTTTTGATATTGTCATCCTAAAGGGCGTTTACACCCAAAGTTGGCAACTAAATTTGACAACAATATTGTTTGTAGAAAAATAAAAATTGTCAATTTAAAAATTGTTTTTTTTAAAATTTGAGCAACAAGTGGAAGATTTTTTTTAGAAAACTAAAAGTTCTCTTTTCACATTTGAGAAACAATGAAAAATTGTTTCCAAAAAAAATTTGCGGAAAGGTTTAGGCAGTGTTTCCCGTTCTCCACTAGTTTGCTACAAGTTGCTTGTCCCAAAACGGGAGAACAAATCTTCCACTTTTAGTTGTCAACTTTTTTTTTATCTTTTAAAAAGGCGCGTTTACACCAAAATTGAAACTAAAATTGACAAAAGATTGTCTGTAGAAAATTAAAAGTTGCCCAAAATTTTCTCAAATTAGAGCAACAATGGAAGATTTTTTTTAGAAAACTAAAAGTTCTCTTCTAATTTAGAAAACTGAAAAACTTGTTGCCAAAAAATTGCGAAAGGTTTAGGGTAGTTTAGTTCCCACTAGTTTCTACAAATTGCTTGCCAAAGGGAGCAACAAATCTTCCATTTTGTTGTTTCTTTGATCTTTACCAAAACTCCGCGGGAAACTAAAATTAAGTGGAAGATTTGTCTCTCCACAAGTGAAAGCCAGAAAAAATTGCTGTATTTTGTAGAAAAAGCAAAAAATTGCCGCAGCTTGTGGAAAACTTAGTTTGAAGACTTTTGTAAACGCGCAATACGGGGGAAAAACAAAATTTAAGGGAGGATTTTTTCTAAAGTGGGGAAAAAATTCATTTTTAAAAAAGCAACAAATTCCCAATTGTGGAAAACTTATGGAAATTGGTTAAAGGGTTAAATATCGGAACAGGAGAAAAATTTGAAGGGGGTTCATAAAAAATTTTTTTTTTTAAACGTTTAAAACCATTTTTAAAAATATAAGGAAAAATTCCCCAAAAATTTTTAACTTTTTGGCATTAAGAAAAAAAAAAGGGTTTTTTATTTTGAAAAAAAAGGAAGAAAAATTTGAAATTTTGTTCTATTATAATTGAAACGCTTAAAAAAACCTTTTCTTTTTATGAAAAGTCATATTTAAAGTCAGATTTGCAA
>JAHBCN010015318.1:0-21404 GCA_019359885.1 Listronotus oregonensis
TCAAAATTTCGACGAAAATATTTATTCTTTCATGATTGGGGAAATAAATCTTTTTATATTAAACAGTAAGTAAATCTAAAATATTTTTTTATACGGCGTTAAAAAAACATCTAATATCAACTAAAAGGAAAAGGGGGATTCTTAAAATTTTTTACTTCCCCTTCTCTATTTTTTCCCCAAAAGTGAAAAATTTTAGGCCACCTTTAATGGCAACAAGAACATGTGATCTTTTTTTGACTTTCTCTTTCCAAATTTTTGTCTTGGTTTTTTAAATTTTGGGGTTGAAAAATTTTTAAAAATTTCTTTTTTTAATAATTAGTTATTTTAAAATTTAAAATTTTTTTAAAAACCCCCAAAATTTTTAATATTTGAAGTTTTGTTAGTTTCACATGCCCCCCTGGGTTTTTACGTTTTTCCGACAAAAATAAAAAACTAAAAAAATTAAATCTTGATATAATTTTTTAAAAAAAAAAATTTCGACTTCCCCACGAAATGGTTAATTTTCAAAAAAAATTAAATGCATTGGTTTTTTTTCTTTAAAAAAAATACTAAATAATGCCCAAACATCCCCCAAAAAAACCATCTCGATATCTTTTCCCCCCTATCTAATATTTAAAGAAAGAAAATTTTATCGTCAGTTTTTTAAAAACAAAAAAGCTAAAAAATTTTATAGAACATAAATTTTTTTTTTTAAAAACCCCTTTAAAATTTTGGTTTAAAAAAAAACTTTTCATCTAAATGCAGTACTTTACAGTTATAATAAAAAAAAGCGAATTCTAGGGTATACCTTGAAAAACCCCCAAAATTTTGATTTTTTTTTTAAAATCTAAATTTCATTAAAAAAAAATTTTTTTAACCAAAATTTAAAGGGTTTTTTAAAATACAAAATTTTTATTAAACTTGTGCTTTTTGGGTATTAACTTAACATTTTCTTTGCCCCAAAAGGAAAGGACAAGAAAAAACGGTTTTTCGACAAACATTATTTAGTATTTTTTTATAAAAAATATAATATCAATGCATTTAATTTTTTAAAATTATCTTTCTGTCGAAAATTAAAAAAGCCCTCTAGCGGCGACATGGTAACAAAACTTCAAATATTAATAAAATTAAAAAATTGGTATTTTAAATTTTTTTAAAAAAATTTTGACAATTTTTTGGAGTTTTGGTGTAAATTTTCCCCAAATTTTTTTTCGAGATACCATCACAATCTTGAAAATCTTTTTTCAATTTCCCCTTTTTTTTAAAATTTCCCCCTTTTTTAACCTAAATTTAAAAAATTTTTAAAAAAAAATTGTTTTTTTTTTTAAACCCTTTTTTTCCAAAAAATTCCGAATTTTTTAAAACCCAAAAAAAAATCCCAGGGGGGGGTTGATTTTCAAAAAAAGGTTTTTAAAATAATTTAAAATTTTTAAAAAGTAAAATATAATCTTTTTTTAAAAAAGCAAAAAATATTTTTTAAAAAAAAACTTTAAAGGAAAATTTTTTTAAAAATTATTTTTTTATTTTTTAAATTCCAAAATTTTTAATTGGTTTTTCATTACAAATTTCTTATTTAAAAAAATTTTTAATATTTTTTTTCCCAAACTTTTTTAAAAAAAGGGGTAATTTTCAAAAAAGTAAATTTTTTTTCCCCCAAATAAATTTTTTTAAACAACAATTTTAATTTAAAAAATTTTTTAAAAAAAACCCTAAATTTATTTATCTATCAAACCCCCAAATTTTTTTTTAAATTATTTTTCCAAATAGAACTAAAAAAAAAAAAAAAAAAAATTCCCCCCTTTGTTTTGGCCAAAAATTTGAAAAAAAGTTTAGCATTTTTTTGGGGATTTTGGTTACCTTTTTTTTTAGTAAACCCGATTTAAAAATTTTAAATTTAAAAAAAATAAAAAAAATTTAAAAAAAAAAATTTAATTTAAAAATAGTTTGAAAAAATAAAAACAAAATTTCAATGTAAATTGTCAAAAATTTAATAATTTGGATTATACGCTTTTGTGGCCCACAAATTTTTCCCCGGGAAAAGGGGAAGTTTTACCCCAAAAAAAAATTTTTAAAAAAAAAGGGGGTCCAAAAATTTTAAATCCAGAAAAAAATTGGGAAAAAAAAAAAATTTTTTTAAGGGGGGAAAAAGGGGGAAATTGCCGGGGCCCATTAACTTTGGGCCCAAAAAAAAAAGCTGGGGGGTTTTTTCCCAACATTTCCCGTAGAAAACCCGAATGGGGGGGGGATATAAAAAGTAATTTTTTGGTTTTTAATATTTCTTTTTTTTTTTTAAGTTAAAATTATTCTTTTGATTTTTTATCTTTTTTAGAACAAAAAAAAAAATAAAATTTAAAGGGATTTATGAAAAAAAAAAAGAAAATTTTAAAAAAAAATTTAAAAAATTAAAATTATAAATAAATTTTTTTGGGGGGAAAAAAAAAAAAAAAAAAAAAAAAAAATTAATTTATTTATTTAATTAAAAAATAAAATTTTTAAAAAAATTTATTTTTAAAAAAAATTTTTTTTGATTAAAAAAATGTGAAAAAAAATCCAAATTTAAAAAATTTTCATTTAGGGGGGCCAATTTTTCCCCAAAAATTTTTTAAAAAAAATTTGATAAAGAAAAAAAAAGGGGGGGAAAAAATTTAAATTTTAAAAAAGAAAAAGGGAAAACCAAAAAACCAAAAAAGTTTTAAAATTAAGAAAAAATTTTTTAAAAATTCACTATTAGACCCCTCTCATTTTTTTTAAAAAAAGATTTTAAAAAATTTTTGGGGAAATTTTGAAATTATGAGCTTTTTTGTTAAAAAAAAAAAATTTTAAAAATTTAAAATAAAAAACAAATTTAAAGGTTTGGGGCTATTGTTTAAAATTTTGGTTTTTGCAAAAAAACAATTGGGGGTTTTAGCGGAAAAATTTTGATTGAGGGGAATTCGGAATAAAATGGGTAAAAGTCAAAACTAAAAAATTAAAACAAAATGGTTTTAAAAGGCTCCAAAATGGTTTTAACCAATTGTGCTTAGATTGAAAAAAATAATATTGCATGAATGAATTAAAAATAAAAAAAAATAATGAAATCCTTTTAAAAACCTTTCAAAAAAAATTTTAAAAAAAAATTTAATTTTTTCCGTTTTTTAAAAAATCAAAAAAAATTAATTTTTTATCCAAAAAAAAAAAATAAAACAACCCAATTTTTTTAAAAAAATTAAAAAATTTTTAATTATCCCAAGATAAATTAAAAAAAGATAAAAACCAAACCGCCTTCCCCGGGTTTTTCCCCCAAAAAACCCACACACCCCAACCCCCTCCGACATACAGATTTCATGCTCAAAATACACAACCTATTAAAAAACACGTTCCACCCAAACCTGGGCAAGTGAAATACCTACACATCACACACATCAACCCCAAAGTTTTTCACATGCGAATCAAGTTTTGTAACCATTGGGAAAACCCCAAAAAACCCTTTCTCCGCAGCCGCGCAAGCCCACCAAGTAAAAAATGTTCAAACAATGAAAAAATTTTTCCCAAATTTTTCAGAAAATAAAAATAATTTAAAAACAATCTTATTTCGACGTAATAAACAATTAGACGTTATTAAATTTATTCTTTAACAAAAACATCAAATAACTTTTAAAACACGGGGGGAGATGTTATTATTAAAAGAATTTTTTACAAAAAACCAAATTTAAAAAAGGTTTTAAAAAATTTAAAAGGGGGTAAGTAAAGATCCTGTTTATATTTTTTGGGGTTTGTCTCATTTAAATTTAATTTAAAAATAAAAAAAATAATTATTTTTTTTATTGTCTCCTTTGAAAAAGATATTTTGGGTCGTGATTTTTTAAAAAAAAATAAAAAAATAAATTACGAGGATGGTTGTTTATTTTAAAGATTTCTTTAAAATTTTCCGTCCAAACATTTAAAATAAATATTTTTTTTGACTAAATATTATTTTTTTTCATTTTTTTTTAAAAATTTTTAAACCCCGAAATAAAACTAAAAAAAACGGGTTTAAAAGATGTCCTAACATAAATAAAACTTGTTTTGTGGGTTTCCTCTATTTAAAGGTTGGCGCTTTTCTTGTTTCCTCGTCATACCAAAGCATATCTTCTAAATATCTAAAAAATTTTCTAAAAATAATATCTTTGTGTTTCCCCCAAAAAAAAATTTTTAAAAAAAAGAAATTTCCCGGTTTTTTTTGTAGCTAGTTCAAAAAAAAGGGAAAGTTTGGTAGTTTTCGAAAAAAAAAAAATGGGGTTCACTTTTATTCCCCCTTTTAAAAAAAAAATATTTTTTAAAAAAAAATTAGGTTTTTTATGGAAATTAGAAAAAAAATTTAAAAGCAAAATTCCAAATTTAAAAATTTTGTTTTTATTCGTTACACCATAATAAAACACATTAAGTATGAAAAAAAAAATGATTTTTCACTCAGATTTTCCCAAAATAATACAATTTCTTTATTTTCCATATAAAAAGTTATGGCCGAGTTAATATGAAAATAAGTGAGATAGATATTCATTTGAATGAGATAATAAGATGCCGTTCCTTTGTCGTTTCTCTGTTTAAATAAGGAATGTTGCCGGATGGTTGTCTAATAATTTGTTATTTTTTTTGGTTAGGTTTTCCTCGTTAAATTGTAAATTTTCTTTATCAAAATGCGCAGTCGAATAGAATGAAAAAAAAAAAAATCCGATATCTTAATTTTTCGATATTTTATAGTCAAGAATTGGGTTGACCCCACTTCCAAATAATTACCTTGTTTAGTTATTTATAATTATTTTTAATTTGTGTGTTATTATTCCATCCATAATGATTTAAAGCTGAATTTAAATACATTTTTTATTCAAAAATTTAAAACAACCGGTAAATTTTCTTTGGACCCACCTGGTTTTTAAAATTTTTCCTCGGGGTTTGGGGCGGATCACGAATTAAAAAATTTTTTTTTTCCGGAAACCTCTGCTTTTGAGTTATGGGCCTCAATGATAACCTAAAAATTTCCCATCTTAAATGATTAAACAAATGGGAACTAAAAACAAACAACAATACAAACCACAAACAAATACAATAAAATTTACAATAATTTATTGTCTATTTTAAAAAAAAATTATCTTAAATGAATCCAGTTTTCTTTTTGAAGAAGATAATGATTATAATGGTTTGTGGTTCATAATAAAAGTGAAGATACAAAAACGGATTTATTTGGGTGTTTTTTTCTTAAAATAAGAATAAACTTTGTAAATTTTAGTGTATTTGTTTAATATATAAGTGCCCAATCAGTGTATGTTCCAGTGGTAATCAGTTTCAAGAAAAAATTTTGGAAAAAATTATTTTGAGGTTCTCCACGGGGCCTAATAACAAAAGAGGTTGCGGAAAAATAAATTTTGGTTTGATCAGCCCAAAAAAACCCGTATCAAAAGATAAAAATCGGCGTGGTGAATAAAAATAAAATTTTCCCTGACACACCATTTCGATTTGGGACAAAAAAAATCTTTTAATAGTAAATTCCTATTTTCCCCGTGTTTCAAAGCAGCCATCTTCAAAATAACTTTTTCACCCATATTTACGCGGTTTTAACACAATAATCACAAATTTAATTTATTCATCATCAGAAAATAATAAACAAACTCGCTTTTTCACCCTTTAATTCAAGCGTCGCTCTTAATGAACGCACCTATATGATCAAAAACCAAACATTCGTCTGTCTAATGCCTCAAAATATGAATACCCCGGGTTTAAAAAATTTTAAGTTTGTTATAACTGAGTTAAAGAAAAAAAAGTTAAAGGTTTAAATTTTTGGGCCGGTGGGGGCCGGAAGGCCTCCCTTTTGGGTTTTTACCGAAGGCTCTGTTTTTCCCCTCTATCATAACTTCGTTATTGTAACACAAAAAGATAAGCAATTTGGTACCTAAATTCACATTATATATTCTAATTTTTTCTGAAAGAAATGAGAAGTATGTCAAGTGGTTTCTGAAATATTTGATTTTAAAAATCACCCATTTTACTAACGACTAACTGACTTGACTCATTGGGTCATTAAAATTGTGGGGCACTTCCTGATCCTGAGGAATTGATGAAATTTAATATGTAAGTAGGCTTTAGGACACAAGTAAAGAAAACATTTTAAAAACTGCACATATTTACTCGGAACGCCCTGAAACGGGCGGTAATATCATATAATTAGGAGGTAATTTAGAAGTTTGCAATCTGATAGAACCTGATTTTCTGAGGTCATAAATGTTTAAAAATTTAAAATGCAGGCAGGATTTTATTGACTAAGCAAAGAGAGTTGCTATCTTTTATCAATTAGATCCAAAACCTTATTCTCTTCGGAACAAAAATATCCTTAAATGTAGGATTACATAACCTGTCTACCTTTATAAATAAATTTGTTAAAAAACTTATATTATTTTTTTCCATTTATTAAACTCGGAAAAAAAAGAAGAGATCGCACCAAAAACACTTACGTAAAATAAGGGCAAAGTTCCTATTCAAAAATTTTCGCCTCACAAAGTAAAGAGTAGGGGTGTGCAAATAGTTGTCGAATCGAATCGAGTCGAATCAAATCGAATAGTTCGAACTATTCGTATAGTTCGAACTACTCGAATGATTCGAACTATTCAAATAATTCAAACTATTCGAATAATTCGAACTATTAGAATAATTCGTACTATTCACATAGCTCAAACAATTTGAATATAGTATTTTTTTAATAATTGTATGTATAGGCTAATTATAAGACTCGTAGTAGCTATTTAAAAATAATGATGCGAACGAGACGCTTAAACTTTCGATTTAAAATTACGTCCTTAATTAATAAAATAAGGTATTTTCCCTAAAACTCGTTTTTATAAGAGTAATCTAAAAGGTTAATAATCAAAGAAACAAAAATTGGCAAAACTAATCTAATATATTTCAGTATGTTAGAAGTAAGCACCACAACAACTTTCCAATATTGTGGATTCAATATAAATAAGTTGCATTCAAATACACTGAATTATCACAAACCTTTCAAAACTGCCGCCAAAATCAATTCCTATTTCTTAATAATCAGAAAAAAAGTTTTCAATTCAGGTATTCCAATTATTCAAAAGATTTAAATCATTCAAAAAATGGATCGAATTATTCGAATAGGTCGAATGATTTGAACTATTCGAATAATTCAAACTCTTCGAATGTTCGATTTGAAATTCGAATTGTATTCGATTAGATCCAAAATTAGACCTATTTTTTGTATTGGTAAGTTTTTTACAGTTCTGCTTGTATTAATAAACGACGATTGACGATTTTATCGTCAAACCCCAAATTTTGCAAAATTATCTATGTTTTTTTATAAACAGATAAAATTTTTACTCAACAATTTTCTTATGCAAATATTTCATTTAATTTACGAAACAAAAAACAAAAATAGAGGACTTGCTTTAAAAATCTTTTTTTTTCCTTAAAGAGCACTTAAAATAATTAACTTTTTTTCGCAAATTTTCAAAATAAAAAATTTTCTTTTTAAAGATTCCCCTTGAGATCAATGCAAATTTTTAAAAATATCTTTTTAAAGGCCCCTTCTTAGGTGGGGTTTAGCAAAGGCAAGTTTTGGGCGCAAATATTTATGAGCGGCAAATTAAAATATATATATATATATATATATATATATATATATATATATATATATATATATATATATATATATATATAATCGTAAATAAATTTAAAAAAGAATTAACATTTAACGAATAGATCAAAAAACTCCGGCCAAATTCACTTCATTTTTATAAAAATTACTAGTGTAGTTTACATTCCTTTAGTGCTAAATTTTTCGTTCTAATATCAAAAAAATATTGACATATTAGGGCGGCAAAAATATATTAGCCCATGGGCGGCAAAAAGTTAAATTCGGCCCTGCATGTCTTACTTTTTAGATAAAAAATTTTGATAATCCTAGAGCTGCCATTACAGTTGCCATGTAAATGGAGTCCAAAGTCTAAGTGACCTCTAAATAAGACAACTTTTATCTAACTCAGCCAACATCAATAGTAGCTACTACGGTTTTCAGTATAATAATCTTTATAAAACAATTTTTACCCCATATATAAATGTAGTGTCAGAAAACTTTAATAATGTGTTTTTTCTCCCTATGTGTTATAGATACTTCTCAATATCACTGTTAAGATAGTTTTAAAAAATAATGTTGAATAAGATAGATCAGACACAACAACATACTTATTGTTTTTCTTGTAACTGTTCAGTAAACATTATCATAACATGCTATTTGTTTTTTCCGCAATATTTAAATAAGATGTTATGTCAGTTTTATCTAATGTTTATATGGGGCATTGTCCATCTCGGCCCGATGAATCAGTTATGATTCATAAATGTCGCTCATCCCAGCCCAAACCTAAATCTGACCTGCTTTTAAACTGCGCATCTCGGACTAAGAATATATTTAATTAATTTATTAAATATGTTACAAACAAAAGCTACTTATAGAAATGAATAAAACAACCCAGAACTAACCAAAACATTTTTTGGCTCAGGTTCATGTAAATGCTTTTAATATTCTATCAGAAGAATCTTCGAGAGTTTTTAAGTAAGCATTACACTTATACACACACACCTCTACTTTGTTTCTCCTGAATATGCTTTTTAAATTTAAATCGATTAAATATTAGTATTATTTTCACATGTTAACTACATTATCTAAATTCAGCAAAACTATTCATCTTAATTTTGTCTCGGATTTTACATACTAATTTGATATTAAAATAAAACTAAATTTCTTTAGCATTATCTGCATTGGAATTAACTACAATACATTTTAATTAAAAATTGATTGTGGCCGTGTGCACGTAAGAATGAAGAAAATAAGGTAATTTTGTATTTCGTGCAAAATTTTTATAGTGCCATTTGATAAGCAGGAGTTAAATAAAAAGTAAAAATGTAAATTTTATTTTTAATTTTTAACCTAATACTGTTATAGTATGTCGATATCCTGCTTACATCTTATGTACGCTCCAATTGCTGTAACTCCTGCTTGACGAATAGCACTGATGATGGTTTTTACCGAAAGCGTTTTAGGATTTTGTTTTTAAAAAAATTTTTTGAAAATAAAAAATTTCTTCATTTCCTACAATACATTCTTTTGCTAAACCCCATAATCCTAATTCCAAGAAGGTTTTATTGAACATTGGGCTAAGTTAGGTATTTTTCACAGGGCATTTAAAAGTATTACCTGATATATCTCTTTTTAGGGCCAAGTCGGACGAAGCCGCTTATATTTGTTCTTGATCTTAATATGCTTAGTAAATGTTAATATGTAGATACTCTTCTGGGTTCCTACCTGCTGGTATCCTTGTTCAACAAATAAGAAATAAAAAAAAATATTACTTGTGCATGCCCAATGGAAGTTATTATAGTATTTTTCACGATCTAAGAAACTAACCTGACCCGAGACGGGAAAATGACATGCAATAAAGCTTTAAAAGTATTAGCCGTGACAGGGTAGTATTTTTGGGGCGAATAAGAGATTATTCCCTGAAAACTCTATAAGACTTTTGGGTCATTCTTATTACTTGATAATGGCTAATCCCTTTTATATATATATATATATATATATATATATATATATATATATATATATATATATATATATATATATATATTATAAAAATTTTTTAAAAAATTTTTATTTGTTTGAAAAGGGGGGAAATTTTTTTTTCCAGTGCAATAGCCAAAAATGTTTGCCTGTGAAGCATAAATATTTTAAAAAGTGTTTTTTTAAAGTTTTAGGGCGAGGCCACAAAAAACTTTTTTTATTAAGGAAACATTAACTTTAACCGGCGTTCCTCAAAGTACAGTGGGGAAAATTGTAAATAATACTGTTAAGCCTAGAAAAGTACGAAAAGACAGTGGTGCACCTAAATCGGTTGATTTATGCAATGAAGATTTAATTCTTCGAAAAATTTAGATGTACGAAGAGCATAAAGTTCCCACATTATTATCGCTCTCAGCGAGGCTATCCGAGGATGATTGTGACATAAGTTGTTCTACTACAACTTTGTGGCGTACTCTACGTCGTTTGGGGTTTTTATTTAAAAAAATAGACAAAAGGCAAGTTATAATGGAATCACACCGCTTGCAACAACTTAGAATACAATATCTGGAAAAAATAAATAAGGCTAGATCGGAAAATCGAACGATAATATACCTAGATGAGACATGGTATGACACTCATGACTAACCAAGTAAAGGGTGGACTGATAAGTAAAAAAAAAGTCCCCTAAAATCCGCAAATAAAAGGGAAAAAAATAACAATTCTTCGGGGGACAGGAGAAAGGGTGGGTACCAAACTATTTTTTTTCAGCCCAAAAAATTTTCGGATTCCGCTTAGTTACCACTGCTACAAAAGTTTTTGGGTGGGTTTAAAAAATTTTTACCGAATATACCACCAAAGAGCAGTACTGTGATGGATTCATCCACCATAGTCCCAGTTGAAAAACTGCCAAGTTCCACAAGCAGAAAAAAGGAAATATGTACAAAACTTTTGTCTGACCGTGACATATATTTCCATGGATTATAATTTTAAACAAATTTTTAGAGTTTTAAAAATTTCAAATTTCAAAAAAATATTTTTTATAAAATTGCAGAGGTAGCAGGTCACGAAATAATTCGGCTTCCGCCATATTACTCATTTTCAATCCGATCGAGTTGAAAGGCATAAACTTAAGTCTAATATACCCCGCACAATAATACACCAACTTTAGATCCTAGTGTGATTGTACTAAAAAAACAAAGTCAAAATCTAACCTTGAAAACTGGAAAACGCTAAACCTTTAAAAAAAAATTGAAAATTCTTATCGCTCTACGTATATAAATATAAATAGCCTAGAACCTGTAAAAATAATTATTATTAATGGGGAAGACCGTAAATCCGAAAAGTTTTATGGTTTTATTGCATTCCAAGCCTAAGTCAAGTCAAGTTAGATTCTTAGATCGTGAAAAAAACTATACCTACCCTAATATTCGCATTTAAATTTTCTTTTCATGAGAATTTTTATTAAAATCTTGCATCGTTTGCTAAACTCCATAAAGGAAAAATCCGAAAATCTATATTCAATAACGGCATTCGCTATGAATGGGTTCGTGGAAATCAATTATAAAGAAGGATAGGTTTTGTGTAAACAGAGCAAGAAATAATCCTTAATCCTCATTTTAACCCATTCAGAATTGTGATCCTTAAAAATACGACGTGTAATCGAAATCAAGACGTGAATTCAATGTAATAAATGGTATTTGTCTTTTATGTTTTTAAATAATTTTCTGATAATATATTTTATCGAAATTTTTTAAAATTTAAACCTAAAAATATAAAAAAAAATAGAAAATTTTAAGATTTTAAAATTTTATTAACGACTAAAAGTTAGCCTGCAGGATGGCAGTGACGGATCTTGGATTTTCTTTTTTTTTATCTAAAAAGTGAGACATGGAACCCATACTAATTATATACCAGATGCTATTATCCTCAACGTTAACACTTTTTTAAAGAAAGTTTTTATTTTGGAATTGGCGAAGAAAAAGTTGATTTTTTTTTGAGTGGTCCCTTCCAGGAAAAAAAACGTACTTTTAAATGCAAATCTTCTATTTGTATTTTTTTCGTGACTGATCAAATTTCATTGTCAAATCCCAAATTTCGCAAAAATAGATGCATTTTTCTTAAAATTAGAGGCATGTGAAATATTTGCATATTATAATATATATGCTATTGTTGACTGAAGAAATTTTTACTATGGTCTTTTTAAGCATAGATAATTTTGCAAAATCTGGAATTTGTAGATAAAATTTAATCAAATTCACTAAAAAAATACAAGTAGAAGATTTGCTTTTGAAACTTAGATTTTACTATAGGTGGTATCTATTCAAAAAAAAAAAAAATTTTCGAATTCCAAAATGGAAATTTTCTTAACCAAAATATTCCTCTTGAGACCAATAGCATCTGGTATAATATATTTGGAGTGGATCCCATGTCTCACTTTTTAAAAATTAAAAGTTTAAAAATCCTAGATCCGCCACCTCAGGGTGGCCAATTCCAGGATAAATAAATAGTAACTTAAAAAATAAATCATTAGGGTTAATTAACAAAGATCATTGCAGTGCCATTTTTAGCCTTAATTAGTCCTATTAATTTTTAATTTTTAGATGTAAAATTGGCCAGCACTATTTTACCGATGAAAATTTACCTTCGATTTATGTACGTTTCAACGGTGGGTCGAGCAAGACGTCACACACATTTCGGAAACCCTTAGAGGAAACACAGCGCAAGCCTGTCCTTAGGGATTTCCGAAGTGTGTATGTGAGAACGCCTTTGCTTTACCGGACTGTGCAGGCCGACCACCCGGCCTGCGCCATTTTCCTTTGAGGATTTGCGGAATGTGTGTGAGTACCAAAGAGCACATGCACGGGGGACACTTTATATTTTTTTTGTAAATATAACTATTGTCTTCAATTTTGAATGTTATTCCTTTCGTACCTCGCAAGATTAATATTAGAATATTCAAAAGATGTAGAACTAAGCAGAAAATAGGTTTCATGCAACAGATTATTAATAACATTAATACTACAAAGGTTATGAAGAAATAATGGTAAAAAACTAATAAAATTGCCCAAAGTTATGCTACTAGCCCATAATACTGACAAAAGTTAATCATCAAATGGTAAATTTTGGTCAATGTTCAAATTGTACTAAGTTTTATTTAAATCGAAAAACCTGATTTGAAAATAAAAAAAAGTTCAAATTTAAAATTTTTCTTCCACACTGTATCTTAAAAATGGGGCTCTGTGAGGTGTGTTTATATAACATTTTTGTTCTATTTTTAGCCAAGAAATCTACCATTAAGTAATGGCATATGCTTTTTAAATAATCCTGTATACCAGCTCGGAAAATATTTTTATTTCCGATGATTAAAGGAAAATTTTTGCTTAAGGTACTAGTCCACTTTAGAAGTCTAAAAAAACAAATAAAAAAAAAATATCAGCTATTTTAATAAATAATAACATAAATATTTTTTTATAATAATATTTTATGTTTTAAAAATACATTTTTTTTTAATCTTAATTTTTTTAAAAATATCCACGGAGCATCAAAATGGAGTTGCTGAAAAAAAATTATCCAACTGCGGACAGATAATCTTCGGCACGGTAAGTCTAAAACAAAAAAACCAAATGGTTTCTTTAAAAAGAAGGTCTCTTACAAGCCAATTTACCACATTTAATCAAAAATCTAAAAAAAAAATTGGCGGACGTTTGACAAAAAAATCAGTCGATTTTTTCACTATGCCACTATTTTGGCACCTTAAAAAACAATTTTTTTTGCCAAGTTGTGGTAAATTGGCTTACAAAACATCTTAATAAACAAAACGCGACCAGTTTTATTAAAATCGGTTTAGTAGTTCCGAAAATTAACTGTACGCAGTTTAAAAAAAGACATGTCGAGAAGTTGACTAGCAACTGCGTGAGCAACTGCGTACAGCTAAGAGCATGCGCACACTTTCGTTAGGTTTCGAATTTCTTAAGAATATTTTAGGGGGTGATTTTTAGAGGTCCAAGGATGTGAAAAATGCAAAAAAAATCGTTTTTTTTTAAATTCTAAAGTGGACTAGTACCTTGAAAATGTACGTATTTGCAATTTTTAAGTAGCTGAGTTGGTTCCTCATCATCTCCGGGCCCGATATAAATACTTACAGAAACTGGTTATGCTTGGTACCACCTTACACATTCCGTTATAACCCAATTATATCTGTAAACATAATTCTAGGATTTTTTGTTCATATTTGGATTTCACATTTGGTCGAGTGCCAGACTCAATCATATAAAAAAAGGAAGGAAGGAAGGGAAAAAAAAGTTTTTTTTAATTACTAGCAAAAACCGAAAAAATTTTTAAAATTAAAACAATTTTTCGGGCTTTTTGGGCCCCCTTTCTAAAAAAGGGGGCTGACATCTTCAGAGATCGGTTCTTTTCGCGACAGACAGGCTACAAGGCAACTAACACGTTTCGAACGTTTCCTTACTATTACTATTTGGATGCAGGTGACATTTCTAGACCAACGTAAACAGTAAACTTTGGCATTGTACTGTAGTTTTTCTGTTTCTTATACCCGAAAGCTGTTTGATTAATTTTTGGGTTGCTTTTTTTTTTAAATTTTTTCGGGGATACAGGGAGTTTTTAAAAAACCTCTAGTTTACCGGGGTCAAGTAAAGAGGACGCCGGCTGTATCTCAGAAAATATTTATCCCCAGCGTTGGGAAAAAATATTTTTGGAAAAAATGGTCAAAAGAAATACAAAATTTTTTTTTAAGTTCCCAAATGGCCCTAGGGGCGTAACTGCAATCTTGAATCAAAAAAATGATGTTTCGTGAATTTTTATATTAACCTAACAAAAAAATACCTGATCTTTAAATCGAGCATAATCTGAACCTTTTTTTTTGACAATTTTGCTATATCTCTAAAAAAAAATGGGGGGGGGGATTCAAAAGTTTTCGTAAAAGACACCCTGTATCTTTGAAATGGCTGATCCGATTTCAACAAATTTGGGCTAGTTGAAAAAGCTATTCTTGGGCTATAATTCTTAAAATATTTTAAGTTTTTTTAGTTTCACATGTCGCTGCTAGAGGGCTAATAATTAACCATTTGTGTCGGATTATCGAAAAACCCTCTAGCGGCGACATGTGAAACTAACAAAACATTAAATATGATAACATTTATAGCCCAAGAAAAGCTCTTCTCAACTAGCTTAACTTTTAAAATCGTTAACCCTTTTTTGAATACAGGGTGTGTCTTACGGAAACCCGATACCCCCACCACTTTATATTTGGGATAAAAAAAAATTTTCTAAAAGGTTCAGATTTCGACAAAGATCGGGTTTTTTTTGTTTTGAAATTCAAAAAACCTTTTTTTAATTTTAAACTTAAATTTTGATTTGAAATTTTTCAACTTTTTTTGATCCACTAAAAATATTTTATCCCAAACGCTGTGCAATAAATTTTTCTGGTAACCCCTTTTTTGGACCCCGGGGTATTTGCCAGTTTAAATCTAATTTTGGGGGGATAAAAATTAATATTTAAAAAATTAATAATTTATTTTAAATTTAATACCACTTTAGATATTTTAATAAAATCTGGCATACATGTACTTTGTATCAAAGGGCATTTTTTAGTGTCTGACCTGCCTATTTTGGCAGACATTGATGGAACGCCTGATTGCTCTTAAACCAAAAATTATTTTTAGAATCCCTAATCATTTTTAAGCAAAGTTAATTGCTTTTTTTTAATCTGATGCACGGTTTTCGCTAAAAAAATAAAAACCATTTCTCTGCATTATCATAACAATATCGGAAAATAATATCACCATGCAGAGAAATATCTGGATTTAATTTTTCTTAGTACGAATTGCTGCAACATCCAACCTATTCGCCAGATTTAGCTCCCTTTGACTTCTGGCTGTTCTCATATCTCAATCAATCTCATGCGTGGGACAGGATTTCCTCCATATCAAACAAAGAGGTTATAGTAGCTATAAAAGCGTCTTTCGTATTCTTACTTCAGGAATAAAATCCATAAATTAAAAATCACTGAAAGAAGTGTAATTAAGTTCACGGAGATTATACTGAATCATAAAATGCATTTCAAATCATAAAATTGTATTTTTATCGAACTACAAAACCTATTAAACAACATAGTAAATGTCTAGGTTAGTCTGGAAAACAACTACTCTATTTTATTAATTTATATTATACATTCTAACCAGCGAATCCACCAAATTTCCGCGCCATCGCCTTAATAAAATTTCTGTAAAATTTACGATCCTGTTTGGTAATATATATAACTTCAGCAAGATTAAATAAGACGCTCTTCTTACTCGACGAACAAAAAAATTTACATCTCATTACTTCCTGCCCTATTTGAATTTTACATGAGTACTTTTCAGCTTTTGTAAACAAAGTGCAAAATTATCACAAACATTTTAGTAGATATCCGGGTTAATGAAGAGAGTTACGACTCTAGTTTATTAATATTCCATAACTTTTACCGAGATAATGCATTACGTTTTGACGCCATCCGTATTAAAAAAAATTGATGGGATTGACAACCAATAATTGTTGGGTAATGGAGGAACAAAAATTTACTTTTTAATTTTTTTTCTGAATTTAGCCTAATTTTAAAAGAAATTTTCACTTTTTAACATGAATAATTTGTATGTGTCGACATCACATATTAAAATTCGTCATTTCCTGAAATGACTAGTCAGTACATGTTTGCGGGCATACAGCATGATAGTCTTGTTATTACAGTGTATGACTAACTATTCAGTCATTTTCGGTAATGCCTTAATCCGTTTAGGGAAAACAGCGTAATAATAATTTTTAATTTAGGGAATGACTGAATGGTTAGTTCTTGTTATAATACAGTAAAGGAGGTAAAATTTTGAAACGCAAATTTCGGGCAAAAAGAAGGTACTTGAAGTAACTTGCATTATGCTAAGAAAGATACCCAGTATTCAATTAAACAACTTCCGATACTATGAAAAAGATTTGGCGGCGGGGGGGGGGGATCATTTAATAGGGGTTTTTAATTTAACCGAAAATGGGGTTGTATTAAAAAAAAAATAGATATTACTAATACGAAGTATTTTAGTTTACATATTAAACGATTTTTTTTTAAATTTTTGTACGATGAGTATGAAAGGAGATATGGCCTGGCAAAAATATTGCTTAACGAAAAATGAAGAGACCGGATCGTTCTGGCGTAATTATCTGGAAAAAATTTATTACTTCCACAAAAAAAAAGTATTACTATTATTTTGCAAGAAGACAAAATTGGAAAAAATTTCAGCCCAAACCCAAAAACCGTTTAAAATAAGCAAAAAAAAGTTATGGGCAAAATAAACTTTTTTAATTTTTCATGCAATTTTTTTTAGCGCCATCTGGACTGTGTTGCTCGAAAAAAATAATCCTTTAGTGAAAAGTCAGAACACATGTCCCTAAATATGTCCAGTCACTTTTAGTCCTATCGGATAATTATTTTTTATGTTTTGGACTAACAAATGTTTGATCCACATCTTGTTTTTTGTAAGACATTTTCACTTTTTGGCCAGTAGCGTGAAAAATATTTATTTTAAATAGCCAAACTTTGTAGCCTTTATTCAGAATTGTTTTTATTTTAATTTTTTAAATCAATCTTTCATCTGTAAGGAGATTTGGCCGTTTAAAAGTGCATATTTTATGTTTGCAACGGTCATTCGGGTGAAATTATAGAAAAATGATCAATTCAATTGAAATTTGACACCTGACATTTCGGGGATAACCTTAGCTTTAAAATGGTTCATTGTACATCTTGTTATTATTAGCCAACAAAAAAATT
Organism: Listronotus oregonensis; assembly: GCA_019359885.1. Classification (NCBI taxonomy): domain Eukaryota; kingdom Metazoa; phylum Arthropoda; class Insecta; order Coleoptera; family Curculionidae; genus Listronotus; species Listronotus oregonensis. The sequence goes on from JAHBCN010015318.1 coordinate 17,382, forward strand.
TTTTTTTTTCCCGCAATTACAATTTTTTTTTCGTTTTTATTTAATTTAGGGATAGTTTTCCCAGAGATGGGGGGGGGGAGTTAATAATTTCTTTTTACTAAAAATATTGTTATTTTGTAGGTTCTAAAACAAAAAGTTGCGACAAAAAAATTTAATAACGTTTTTTTTTTTTTTCATTTTTTTTAAATTAAGGGGTACTTTTCACCCCTTGGGAGGGTTGAGGGGGAATGAATATCAAAATAGTCAGAATACGATAAAATATTTTTAAAAAATTGATAAAACAAAACAAAAAGAATAATCTGAGGTCATGTTTTTTGTATGCTTTCTTATTATGAGCTTTAGTTCCAAAATATTTCAAAAAAACCCTAAAAAAGGGTAGTTTTTACTGTTTTAAGGGCGTTTCAGAAATTTATGACATTAAAATCGTAATCGGGGCCCCAAAAAAAACCCCCGTACCTTTTTTTTATGAAAATTCATAAAATCATATTGCCCGAGATATTCAATTTTTTTTTTAATTTTTCCCAAAAAAAAAAGTTTGGCAAATTTTTTCCCGCTTTTTTTGGCCACCCGGGGGAACCAAACTTGTTTAATTCCATATTTGAACACCTTTCTTGACAAATTTTAAAAATTTCAAGTTGATCGGTTTTTAAGAAATTACTGCTTCATTTTACAAAAAAATTACCTCCTTTCCTGTACTATTAGTCAAAATTTTATTAGGATTTTGTTTGAGGCTAAAATATGTATCCCGAATCAGTATATTGAATACGGTTCCCATATCTGGCGAATAACACTAACATAACACTTTTAAATCCTATTCAAAAAAGTACGTTTCCCCCCACTGACATCCTTTTCTTGCGAGAAGCTTTTATAAACTTGATCCTCTTAAGGTGAGTACCCGTATAATGCCTTTAGTTTATTATGATAATAAATTAATAAAACCTAAAACTATTAGTTTTTTTTTTTTTTTGTTTTTATTATTTTAAAGGCAGCGCAAAGAGGCTTTTATAATTGGTTTTAAAATATTTAAATCATTTTCCTCCACTTCAATTAACGTTGTCCAAGTACCGGAACATGCAGAAATTGCATTTCCCTGCACCTTTTAAACTACTCCGCCTGGATAAAATTGTCCAGGCGAGATCTACAAATCCGCAAACTGTGTATTTTAATAATTAGTAAATAATACTGGTAATCAAAAATTAACTTTTTTTGTAACATAGACAGAACAAGGTAAATATTATGTAAAACTTGAGCTGTATTTAATTTAAATGTACCTGAAAATGTTGTTTTCGAGGTTTTATATTTAGGAGTAAGCAATAATTAGCAAGCATGAAGCATGCTGGTCACCTACAGCCTCCATTTTTGGGAAAGAAATCGAAATGAGAGTCCGGAAAGTGAATCTCTGAATAAAGTTTTCACATTTCCCAGAAAATTTGTAACAACTGATTAAAAGACACTTTAAACTCTAATTTAGTTACATTTAGCATATTATCAATTATTTTATCTTTCATTATTTCCCTGATTTTGGTTTTGTTGCGCTAAGTCTCGAATTTTTTGTTTTAGCTACAAGAACCCTGTTTTATTCAGACCAATTGCTTTCATGCTTTCATTAATCCCCATTTAATATGCAAAGTTGAAAATATATACCTTTTTGAGATCAACTAGTGGTTCATTAGTAACATTTTTTAGTCCTGGTGTAAGTACCTGACCTATTCCTCTGATAGGATGATAAGAAATTTTACGTATTGTAAATTATAAATATCGCATGTTATAAAATATCTGTGGGTTGGTTTTTTAATTTAATTTCAGTGTATCAAAATACCTTAAAAACCCTTGAGAACTGTCATGCCACAAATCCTGTTGATCAATGTAATTTATTGTCTACATTGTCACAGTTTTTCCAAGATAAGTTTTTAAGTTGCGATGAGCTGTGTTAAATTTTAGAAAAAGTACCAGAAATAATATTAAAAACTAAAATCATAAAGGCAGAAATGTAACACAAGCATATTTGTTTTATGCCTATTAAAAGACCTATTAATTCTATAAGTAGAAAAGGTTATATTGTTAACTTTAAAGAAAAAAATATAATACATTAATATGATTAATTCTAAGCAATACTTCTTTCTCATCAACGCATGTTTATAATTTTTAACATGCTGTCATGAAACAACATAAGTAACACACCACTGAAACTAGAAGTTTTAATATTCTTAAGATACAGAGAAATTCAGAGTGTGATTTTTTTTTTACCAACAAATACGATGGATCAAATTTACGACGTCATTACTCTGATAACAGCCCTTATATTTTTTTGCGTGAAAGAAATAAAACCACAAATTTTTAAAAAATCGACTAAAAAATTCATAAAAGATTTTTAATCAATGGTCGTTGGGCAAAGACAGGATTAAATAAGGCGTACTTACTGCAAAACGGCGCAAAATTTACATTTATTTATTCCACGATTTCGTTACTTTGTTGATTTTGAAAGATCGTATAAACACAAATGCCCAGTTAATATTTATAAAAACCGGAAGGGATCTTAGTCTAAAAGCTTTTAAATTAATATAGAAGATTAAATTTAAAATTCCATTACTGCTTTGATTAAATGCAATAATTTTTTTTTGCTAAATTATCCTGGAGCAACGAAAGGATTTAAAACATAAAAAAAATACATTTTATTGTTTCACCATTTCCTTATTTTAAACTGAGTGGTGACGAAATCCCTATCAAGTAATTTATTTAATTATCTTCTGTCTACTCAGTATGTAAACAAATATATTGCGAACAATACAAATTATAATTTGTGAAAATTTCATAGTAAAATTAACTAAAGGCCAAATATTTCGCGAACTGTTGGTCTGAGCGATTCGATTATAAGGACTTTTTTTTGTAAGTAATTAAATTTTCAATAACTTTGTCATTTATCTTTTTTGTGTAGCTATTGTCATTTCTGAGAAAATAACAGAAAAACGAGAATTTTATGAAAAAATTAGGTTTAGTGACCCGTACTACCTCGCAGGTGTGTGTTGCGACTTTGCCCAATGGACACTTTTGTAGAGCATTCAATTCTCAAATTCTCTTTGGGCGAGACAATAACATAAAATGCTGCAAAGTTTTTAAAAAAGGGAAAAAAGTTTTCTCTTTTTAAATGGAAATCTTCACCCTTTGGGCGTTACTAATTATTAATATTAAAAGGGGTGAAAATTTCAGGGAAAATTTTTTTTGGAGTATTTCAACAAAAATTTTACTATGGGACCAAAAAATATATATTTTCAAAAAAAAACACCCTTTTTTTTTTTTTTTTTTTTTTTTTTTTTTTTTTTTTTTATATATACCGGGTGTTTCTAAAGGTGGTTCCCCCCATAACTTTTTTTTTTTTAAGATGGAAAAACAAATTTTTATTTTTAAAATGACCTAAAAATCATTTAATGACGGTTCAATTGTTTCTGATGATTTCCGGTTTTACCGAAAAAGACCTCAACTTTTGAATTTTTAAAAGGAACACCCTGTATTTTTCACCTATTCCCTAGAAAATGACATCTAAATACAATGATACCCCCAAAGTCAACTTTTGAAATTTCCCTTAAAAAAAATTTAATTTTAAAATTCAAACTAGAGTGCCATGCCTTGTTAAAACAAAAATTTTAAGTCAAGAGGCGTAAAAAAAAAGTTTTTAAATTTTCTGATGTAATGTCTTTCCAGAAGGTAAAAAATTCCAAATTTTTTTAGACATATAATTTTCAAATTTGGGGTGGGGGGTTTCAATTTAAAAGCACTTTTTGAATAATTTATACCCCCACTTGATATTTTAAGTTAAATCAAACTAAAAATAAAAAAATAGGCTAGTAATTGGCTTATAAAATAATTAAAACATCCGGGCCGAGGCATTCGATTAAAAAAAAAATATGCATTTGGCAATTTTTTAGGGGAAACTTAAATAAACAAAAACTTTATGTTAAAAAAAGTTAAATAGTGTAATAATTAAATGCGGGGTTGTTATTTAAAAAAATTTTTGCTGTGTTTAAT
>JAHBCN010015319.1:0-21237 GCA_019359885.1 Listronotus oregonensis
TATTCCCTAAAAAAAGTTCACAGATCGATATTTTTGCCACTTTATTGGGGATACCAAATTATTTCCACCAATCACCAAAACGGTCGTTTGTGCTTAATCAGATAGTTGGTAAAAGAATTCCACGAGCTGTAGAAACGCTGGTATTTACGGTCTAAAATTTTAAATTTTGTGGCCAACGAATGGGACAATTTAATTTTAGTTTTCGAGACTATCACTAATGACTTAGGTTCTGGATCAGAATCTATTAATGCTGCGAAAGAAATTTTTAAACATTTTTTGTCTTTTAGCACAAATTTATAAAGACATTTTTAGTTGCACGCATTTATTGTTCCAAATTTTACAATCTAGGAATTTAGATATAAATTACTGCTCCACACAAATAAACCAGATTCGTGTTCAGCGGAAAGAAAATACTTCAGAAAATCCTAGTCCGACACCCTGCACACACCACTTTTTTTTGTAGGCCCGTGTAATTTTTTTCGTAACACATATAATTGGCCCACAACACAGACAACAATAAAATAACATTTTTCCTAATCAAGGTAATTTAAAACGTCAAGAAACTGAAAAAAAAAACGGAAAACAACTTCCCTACTCTACGTATCACATACAAGGAGGTTGAAGGTATATGGAAGGCCAATGCTGTAAAACAAAATTGTTTAGGCGTGCAGGGCAGCGGGAATAGGGGAATTGGCGCCGCAGAGTTCGCGCAATAAATAGTAGGTCAGGTCCGGACTACCATAATTCTTCGTTACTACATAAAAACTTGACATCAAATGTCAAATTTAAACTAACTATAGTTTTACTGTTTTTTTTTTGCACAAAATTGTTGGTTATTAAACGATACTACTTTTAGAATATTTAAATTAATTGTGTAGTATTGGATTTTATATCATCTGATTTAATATGGAAATAATAGATGGCGCCATTTCACAGCTTCCTCTTTAAATGGTCGATATTTTTGGGAGTTTTGTTTATTACCAAAAATCTTAGTAAAATAAAAACAACACAATTTTTTGAAACAAATTTCAAACATTGTATGACCAATTTTGTGATAAAAGAAGGGCAAGATAATGTAAATGAGTTTAATCTAATTATCATATTTAAGAATCGATATCTAAAAAATAAAACTTACTTTAGATTTGTAATCAGCGCCTTTGTATGCAAAGAAAAGTAAAAACTTACCATAATTTAAACTAGTTGTGTTTTAGGGTCATACAATAATTTATACATTTATAATTTCTATAAAAGTACAATAAAATAGTGTCACCTCATGCAGGTTATCTATATCTACACCGAATTCAGTAAAAGATCCAAAGATTCTGGTTGTCGATTAAAAAGTAAAAATTTTTATAACTGCTTTTTAGGCATATAGTTTTCACTCATAACAAAGATTTATGAGACAGAGAGAACAGTGGTTAAAAATGTTTAGTAACCTTTGGTAGGTATCCATCGTAACAGTATACGTTAAATATTATGTACCTACGGTATGTCGACCTTTAAAAGTTGACAATGTAAGTTTAAGAAACCAAAAATCAAATTTCTTTATAAACAAATACAAAAGAAGCAAAAGGAAACTTTAACATAATTTTGCCAAGCTAAGAATCAGCCAATTAAGAAACGAAGAACATTTAAAAGATTTTTTTAATATTGCCAAAAATGCCACTGAGCTGCCAACTAACACACGAAGAGGTCCACCTTCTAACAAATCCGATATTTTTACCAAATATAAAATATTATATTTTGAAATAATAGATTGCATAATTCTTAAATTAGAGACGCGGTTTGAAAATTTAAATAACGTACATTTTTTTGCTTTAGTCGATTGCACAAAATATTCGGAATATGTTAAATCCTTTCCAGACAACTTACTAAATGGTTTCTTAAAAAAATATCCAAATATTTTTAACAAAGATCGGTTAAAAATTGAGCTTTCTGTATTATATAGAGATGAACAGTTTTTAAATTTAAGTGTTAAAAAAAGTTTATATATGTTATTTCAAAATTTCAAGACAATTTTTGCGGAAACATATAAGCTTTTAAGTTTAATTTTAACTATCCCTGTAACAAGCGTATCTGCCGAATGAAACTTCTCATGTCTCAAACAAATTAAAACCTACCTAAGGAACACAATGACCCTAGAAAGGCTCTCAGGGTTAGCAATGATGTCAATAGAACAAGAGTTGCTGTCAAATCTCAGTGCAGACCCACAATTTTACGACCAAATAATTGATAAATTTGTAACCTTAAAAGATGGGCGCTTTTTTCGCTATTTTCAATGGACTATATATTGAAAACAAAAGAAGTCTTTTAATATATGTTTAAAAAGAATTTTTTATGTGACTGACTATTAAATTATACAGGGTTCTATTTCAAACTATTTACCTAAGTCCACTTCCGGTCAAACCTAAAGTGATAGTTTATATCTGGTTAAATAAGAAGTTGCCCATTTATACACTAGATACGTATTAGAAATTTCATACTTTTAATATCAACGGAAAAAAACCGTGCTTAATAATTCCATTGACACCCGGTATACAAAATAAGTTGATGAATCCTAGTGCCTACATTTTGTAAATGTAAGCGTAATTACGAACTTTTATTTGTCGTCTGCGACAAAGGGATATCAGGAATAATTAGGGTCTGTAACGAAGCACAGTGAAAAGTAAAACAATATTAATCGGTTCACATTTTTATGGGTCACTTCATTTTCCATTCGTATTTTACTCTTTGTTTTTCTTTACTGTAGTCGGATGAAGGGTTTAATATAAATAAAACCAGATGGGAAAATGTTCTGTAATTTTGTGATATTTTCTCAAGCGTCAATTTTAAATAGCCAGTTAAATATTAAAAATATTCTTAACGTTAGAGTGAGTTTCATAAAATGTACGTAAACATATGATTTTTAATTGGGATCTTAATAAAGGGTTAGGTAGTTATTTAATGGTAGTACATTGGATTTCGACGCGGAAATTATATCTCTAATTATAATTTCTCCAATGCGCGAAAGGGAAGATTATGGGGGCCGCCATTTTGCACTTCAAATGTCAATCAGAGAGCGGGACATTCAAAAAATATTTCAAATAGTAAATTTGCGAACTTTTAATTAGCTATTATTTAAAAAATATTACAATTTGGAATGGTTAATACGGTAATTTGTTGATGCTAATCAAATATACTTATAGCAAACACAAAACATACTTCTGATCTTTAAAATATAAGATAGTAAAACGCTATTATGAAATAGTATATTATTCAATGAGCATGTAATTATCACTCTGATGAATTACGTCACTCGCCTTTGGCTCGCAAACTTCATCACCGTGAGTAATAACTATTACATGCGAGTAGAATACTATACTTTTTCTACGACATATCTTTTATACAGTGAGTTACATAGCTGTTTAAATTACATTTTAAATGATTAATCATAGCTGCATTTTAATTAAATTTTTCGAAACTTCCTATTAAAAGTACATAAGAGAAAGGAAGAAATCTACCTGCCCAAGTAATTTTTAATTTGTTTAACAATTTTACCTTAATAACCAACCTCGTGATAGAGATACTTAGATAAGAATATTTTTAAAATTTTCTTTATCGGTGATTTTTTATTTACCCGCCAAACTTTGCATATGTAATAAAATTCTATTTTATTCAAACTTATTTATTAGAACACAGTATGGTAAATTACACAAAATTATTATTTACTAACGTTTTCTTTGAAAATATTTATGCCGATATTGAAGCAATTTATGAAATTTAAAGTTGGAGTGGTATTAATGTCTAAATCAACGTTTTCGTTATTTGTATTCTTATGCATATTCACAGTCGATGACGTACTCGCATTTACGTTAACTGCTTTAAAAAAATTATTTGCAGTGTCTATTTTCTTTTGTAGCGATTGGTCTATGCAGCCCTCTGCTACTGAGGTGGATTTCCACCCACCATGTCTTTTTAAAGCTGTGATATCGCCACCACGGTCTACCAGAAGAATGGCGGACGACCTTCTTAACGTATGGCCGGTAAATAGTTCTGAATTTGGTAGATTTAAAAAAATAGCCACTTTTTTTCCCATCGATCCAAATTTGTTAATTCCAATAGATTGGATCGTACATTTACCTTGTTTATAATTTAGAAAAAATGAAGTTGGACAGGAAAGATTTTTTGGTCGAATATTAATATATTTTTTGCATACCTCGTAGTATTTATCAGTGACAGCAAATTTGGATATTTTAGTTTTTGTGGTTCACTAAAAACGCTGATCCTAGATCCTTTATGTAGGTGATGTTCATTTGACGCAACTCAGTACTGGGGCAAGCGCCGGCAATCCCCATAATTAATACAACCTTAAATTTCAGAAAAAAAAACATAATTAAAAGAAGGGTAAATGCCTTGTATATTTAAATTGTTACCTTAGTTACGAGATGATCTGTATCTGGTGCCTCATCGATGAATTTATGTATTTCCTCAGAAGTAAATGTTTTTGCTTTTTTATTGCCTGGTATCCGTCTGACTTTCTTTTCAATAAAGCTCTAAGTTTCGAATACTTTTCTATTTGAACATCATGTTTTAATCCTAGGGTGCTTCTCAACATAAAATAGTGTGCCCATAAGGAAGAAGACTTATATTTATGGGAAAGTTCTTCAAAATAAACCAAGACGACGTTTTCGGAAAATGAATTGGCGCTTTGTTTTCCAGTCCATAAACAAATCATAAACGGCTTCGTATTTGCTTCTTGATTTTTCTGGTAATAAATTGTAGCACGCCCTGATCGCTGCTTCTGTAATTTCGGGTGGAGTGCCAGTTTCCATTTTATCGTCACTAATTTTAGCCAATATTCTTACAGGAAATTTTCTAGGTATTTATTGAACGAACGAAAACTTTAAATATATTCTATAGATCAAAATATGGCGCCAGTTGTGAATAATATTGGTTGCCATAGTACCATAAAAACAGATGTCAACCAGCCATTTTTCTGTCAGGCAAAGCACACAATTTTTTTATACACTATCTTATAAGGTCACAGGATTGTGAAAGATGATTTTTTTTTTCAAATAAATGAAATTTGTTAATAATTCTAATTTTTTGAATTAACAATTCATAAAAGGTCGACTTTTTGAAACTTGATATGTTAGGCAGTGCTTATTGACTCTTAAAGACGTGTATACGTGCGTTTGATGCTACTATGAAGAGGTCATCGAACCCGTAAGTAATAACCCGTAAGTAATGGATCATTACTCACTGGTAGGTAATAAGTGTTATTATCTGTTTAAAATTAGTTAATAATAAGCATATTATTAAATAGTCGTTGAAAAATAATTTTATCTCCAGTAAGATTTAATTTGTCTTAAGAATGGCATTGATGCGATTATTTTATAAGTAATATTTTAGGTGTTTTAATACAGATGAGTAGAGTAACTTTTTGAATCGCATTTAAAAAAGTTGTTTACCAAATTTATAGAATTATATAATTAATAGTTCTTAAGCAATAAATTCCACTTTGTTGGGCAATACATATTTTTGATTTACTAACCGTAGCATCCTTGAGTCTACGGTGAAAGCACTGTAAAACTACACAAGTTCCACTATGTTTTCACAGTAGAGCTGTGGGCCCAAGGATGTGAGGGAATACTATTATATTAAAAAATCTTTTATGAGAAATGGTATTGTACTTAGAAATTTTATGGTCTTTATTAATTTTGATGTATGCTAATTTTTATATACAGGGATTCTTTATTAAAAGTTAACATTTTTAAATTAAATTTTATAAATTTGGGCCCGAAAATGGGCCCTTTTTAAAATAAACTAGAAATTTAACCCTTCTTAGAAACATAATTTCTGGACCCCGCTTTTTAATATTTTTAAAGAAATCACCTAAAAATTTTCCCCAATTAACCTCTGAATTTAAAAAAAAAACAATAAACTAATTTACAAAACTAAAAAAAAACAAAACAACCAACAAAAATGCCGTCTAGGGAATTGACATTTGGGTTAAAAATCCCCGCTATAGTTCTGGAAAAAATAAAAAATTATGTCATTCCTAAAATTTATCCCCTACTATATCTCTGGAGCTAATATCCTAATAAATTTAACATCATTTTGTTCTCTGCTCAAGGAAGTAAAAGCGTTCAGTTTAATATATTAGAAACATTTTCGTATGGCGCCATCTAACATTACTACTTAAAGTAATAAGTGGCCTTTTTTACCGTTTGTACATCCAGTTTTTATTTATTTATTTTTTTGGTGATGCAAACCATGTAACTGACTTTCCCAAATTTCTAGTGTAATTGTGGAAAGATAACATATATCCATTAATATAACAATGTGTTTTGTGATTTGTGGGTTAAAAATAAAATGTATTTTTTAAAAGTTTTATTCTTTTCTATTTAACTAATGAAGCTTGCAAGATTATTAAACCACACGCAATAATAATATCATCAAGTACTACTTGTAACATAACACCCATAATATGATATTTCATGCAGTTTTCTATATCATAAGGCAACTTAATTAAGACAGTGGTTGTCCAAGAGATAAAAGCTAAGTTTAAAAATTGTAACATTAAGTTTAACACACTGACCTCAATATGGACCGGTAAAGGGTATCAGATGCGCGGTTCAAAAGTGAGATTTTATGGGCGAAAAAATGTGTCTGTGCGCCGTGGCTCTAGTCATCTCTTAGGGTCCTAAATCATGCGCAGAACGGACTAGCAGATCGATTTTATTTACAAATTCGTCGCTGGTCAGCTCCGTATATCTTTTATGACTTAAACAAAATATATATTACACTGGTTAAAAAAAAAACATGGTTACTGGTTTTTGAACCAGTGAAACACTTGGTTTGTTTAATGTTGTTCTTAATCAAAAATAAACATATTATCCATTGTCAGCTACTTTAATTCCTCAGTTCTTGTGAATGTTACAGCGATGGAAAGCCGAATTTTGTACTGGTTCACAACTGATGCGTTGTAGTTAATAATAATAAAAAATGGCGAATACGATTGAACGCTTATCTAAGAATAAACTTTTTTTTCATCAATGTAACACAATCAAATTGAAAAAAAAAACACTTAATTATTTATTTTGGATTAAAAAAAATCTGAACAAAAAATTATTGCATTAATCTAAAAAATCAGTAAGTATGATTACAACATAAAACATATTCCCCTTTGGGGCATATACCTACTAAAGGGCCCCTTGCCGCCTGGAAAACGATCATTTGTGCAAAGAAGAAAGAATAGCGGTATAACCTTTTTTTTCCTCCAACGTGCTCATTGGTCTGTGAAAAGAATATATATACCCCGCTCTGCGTGCTGATTTGTCGGTCTCTCCGCGTCGATCTATCGGCACGTTGGTTGGAGCCACGGAGAAAGGTTATACTATGATTCTTTTTTCTCTTTCGCACTGCCTCTTAGAATATCCTTTTATCGCTATCGAAAACATAAATGTAAGCAGGAAAAGAGTTAACGTTATTTGTATAAACATTTTTTTACCCTTCTGTTTATAAGTCTATTCCAGTCTCGTAAAAAACCGTTTATTGTCGGCCATATGCAAGTCCAGTCAAATAAACCCATTCCTAAACAACAGGTGACAGTGTATTACACGATCCCTTTACTGATCCCCCAACCATGCAAAACCCTTTAAATATAAACTTTTAAAATTCGTCGTTTTGAAAGACAAAAAACCCTGCACTGTTAGAATTTATTAAACGCGTGTCGACATCCCGCGTTTAATAAATTCTAACAGTTTCCAAACCATTTTACGGGGTACAAAAACTGGGGCTTAAAATTAACCCTATCTTATTAGCCCCTATTTTTTTTATTTACATTTTGCAATATTAATTTCGTACCTCATTGTTTATATTACTACCTAACATAATTTATTAAAGTATAGAAACGCAAAATAAAAAGAATTTAGTATCTAAACATATAAAAAATATATTTCATAAAATTAATTAATGACATACAAATTTTGAGTCCGGCACTGGTCCTGCTTTTAAATACATGTTTAAAGACACTATCGTTTTTTTGGGGCGAAGTCTAAACTTGCCATAAATGCAATTAGCCATTATATATCTAAAGTTAGGTTATCTATGGTTTAACACCAAAAACAAGTTGATTAGGCGGTAGTATATTATAATTTTTCTGAAAATTTAAGTTTTAAAAAGGACCCCTTTTTTTTTTCCCAATTCAAAAGTTTTTTTTTAAAAACTTTAAAATGGGAAAAAAAAAAAAAAATAAAAAAGGAATTTTTTGGGTTTTTTTTAAATTTCAAAAAAAGGGCTTAATTTCCCCGGCTTTTAAAAAAAATTCCGGGGTTTTTTTTCCCATTTTTTTTCCCCTTTTTTTAATTGCGTTAAGTGGCTTTAATTACCAACTAATTAATAAAAAATAGCCCTATCCAACCTTAATTGGAGTAAGTAATGTCAGTAACACATAAACGGTTGTAAATAAAATATTTATTTGGTTTTTATTAGCAAAATTTTATGCTGTCTAGCCGTTTTGTATAAAAATTGCTTTATTACAGTTAGAGCTACTATTATTAGTTAGGTTAATAATGTAGAGAACCTGGCTTCAATTCTCTGTTTTTTTATATTATTGATCTCTCTCCCATGACCAATCCCATTCAGTATTGCGCAGGGTAATGCATATATCTTTTTTAGAGGATGCTTAATTAATATAAGAGCACCGGTAAATCATGTATAGTAATTTTTGAAAGGCACATATATGTCATATATTTTCGCTGTATAGTCCAGTAACTGAAGACCTGAAAGTACCGAAGCTGTATATAAATCTGTACAGTTTTCATTTGTGGCGCAATTCTTAGGTCTTCGTGGATGCTTTAAGCAGAAAAAGTTTATCACGATTCCGACGTGGAAACCCGTGGAAATGGCCCCAAAGTCAAAAATGGTTTCCCGCAAATATTGCCCAAAATATCAAATTGAAATTTTTGTTTGGACAAAAAATGAAGATCACCTCAAATTTTTACAAAAAGGGTTCCCTTTTTTTTCGCAACACAATATTTTCGCAAAAAACAGCCGTCAAAAATCCATAACATTCCACACTGGATAGATGTGGTTAGTTGTGTTTCCCGCAGTCCCCGGTTGAGAATTTCCTTGTTTTTGAAAAATTATTGGACCTTATTAAAAGAAAAAAGTACATTTAGAAATAAACCTCTAAGTTTTTAAATAATGTGCTTGAAAAGCTTTTTCAATAGATAATGAGTTTTTGATTTGCGTTTATTCTACAGATTTTCTAGAACTCCGGAAACGGCTAAAAAATGCAGATGGGCAAAACAATTTTTTATCAAAACGCAATAAAGATGGTGAAGAAAATTTTCTGGGATCATTAACAATAGGGAACTTGACCATTTTTTTTTAAATCTCATGATTTGCTTTATATATGTCTAGAAAGGACATTCCCAAAATATTTCCGGTTAAAATTAAATAATTACTTCATAATCCAGCGTTAAAGTTTCGCGCGGTCCGAAAGCATTTCAAACAGTTCATTTTCGCGCCAGCGTGGATGACGTCATTACTTATATGGCCGTCGACCCATCCTATGGGAACACGCCACGCTCTGCACGGTTTTCTTTCTCTATTATTGTACTGTTATTTTTTGTTGTGGATCGATAATTTTCATTGCTTTTTGTAACTGTATATTGTTTTGGGTCGTGTTAAAGTTTATTATGGAGAAAAGTAGTATCAAACAATTTAAATACTGTGTTGTACCAATGTGTCGAGTACGACATTTCAAACACCGAATAAAATATTTATTAACCTGCCTACAAATCAAAATCGAAGAGCGAAATGGTTAAAAGCGTGCCTAGAGATATCAAGGATATTTCCCCGAACTCCGTACTTTTTGTTTGTGAGGATCATTTCAATGTAAGTAAATAATAACCTAGGTTTTTGTTATGCAAGTTTGATACTTTTTTCGTGTATATAGGTCTTATAGTAAACTCCTACCTACAAACCCAGGAACTTTAGTTGAATATTGTTAGAATATATGTACATAGTACTAACTATTTGACCAAAAAAGTTTTTTTTTAAATTTTAGATAAGTCTGAATAATGTAAGTTTATTCTATAAACGCAATTATTCGTAATTATTTAACCGTGTGCTTCTTTTTTTTAAGGGGAAATTTTTCAAAGAAAAACTATCACTATTTTAAAAAAATTTCAACCAAAACATTCCAAAAGGGGTTATCGGACATTTTAGAATATCCCTCTTCAGTCATATTAATGAAAATAGTCACCCCTTTTTACAAAAATCTTTGGAAAACAATTCCCAAAAGTTTTGTAAAAAAACCAAAAAAGATGTTTTAAAAAAAACCACCCCAAAACCTACTTATGGAAAGAAAAGCCCGTTTAACAATGTTTAAAGTATGGAAACTGCAGTAACACTCACAATCGTTAAAAACAAGAAAATTTTACGAACCAACAGTTTTAAATCAAGGCGACAACGCTTTTATAATGGCCATTCCTTGAATTAAAATGAACGTAGATTGACGATTGTGAGTGGGGACGTCACGACCAATGGCAAAGCGTTTTGGTCCGCCAGTAAATTTGAATTTGGAGGTATTTTAAAACATTTTGCGGCCGTTGTGAGTATCTAAAATGTTTTTTTTGCTAATACGTGTTTTAAGGCGACATTTGCTTATATTTTCAAATACTTTCGAAAAAATTAAAAATATTGGCAAGTTCCCTATTGCCAAGGTCTCATTATAAAAAAAAAGTTAATAACAAATCATTTTTTCAAAAAATATCAATAAATTTATTGAAATACTCTCAAAATATTTTGAAAAAAAAATTTGACCGCTTTGTTTAATATTCTAGAAAAATCAGAATGAACCCAAACTCATATGCAATAATAGGTACGGGTTTTTTCATTCCGATGAATTTTAAATGATTAAATAATGTACATTATAGCCCGAGTAATGGAACAATTCGTCCGCCCGTTTATAAGTGAATCCATGAAGATAGCGGCATTCTAGCGGTAGACCGGCAGCTGAAATAAGGGCAGATATTAGCGAGAAGCCCTTTCCCACCTGGTAATATTCATAAACTTTTTTTTTACTCGAAAGCATCCCCGAGGACCTAAAAAATTAAAAAAGGGAAAAATGTACAGATTTATTTACAGGGCCCCTTTTTTTACTGGACGGGGGGGAAAAGAGTTAGTTTTTCTAGTTTTTGTTACCGCAGGATTTTGGTTTTGTTTTTTGTTTTTTTTAAAAAACTTTAAAATTTTTTCACATCCCATTGGGCCTTCGATTTCAAGGAATTCACAAACTATTCAAGCGGCAAACAAGAACAGCAAATTCAAAATCAGCGAACGGAGACGTCGACACAAATATCCCCTGGGAGAACAACTAAAAGCGACGGAATATCTTGTAATAATATTGTATATTTTGAAATATTTTTTGATGCACATATTTATGTATTTTGCGGCACATGGTGAAACATTTTTAGAATATGTAACATAATGAGCACCTTAACCAGCAACTGCTGTACTTATAAAAATATGTGTTTAAGAGTGCATGTACGCTACACCTTAGGGGTCGGGCGAAAAAGGGGGAGCGGGGGGGAACTAACAAACCCCCCTACCACAATTTTTTCGCATTAAAAATATTATATTTTATTTGTTCTTCCAAATTCGGTGTTTCGATGCGATGTTGTTTCCGATTGCAAACCTACAGGAGATAACGTTTTGGTAACTATTTTTACTTAAATGACATAAATTATACACCATTTTAAAGGTAAGGAAATAATCTATGCCTCTGCTAAAAAGGATTTTAAATATGAGTCGAGTTAAGAGAAAAATAGTATCTAAACATAACCGATTTCAGGGTGCTTTCACTCAAGGAAATATTAAAAATAAATCCAAATTTAAAAAACTATTACAGCAAACCTAGATTTAAGTGTTCTTTTAAATAGTTTTTAAAATTATCGAAACTGATACCGTTTTTGAAAAAACATTATCCCCGAACCCCAAATTGGTCCAATTTTCGCGGCGCGAATGGCTCTTAAGGATTTTTAAAATACCAGAAGCCTTTACACAAATACACAAATTTATTTATATAGATTTATCAAGGTGATTTATAATTATTCCTTAAACTTTAAGGGGGTATTTTCAGTGAACAACTTAGTTAAAAAAATAAGTTTTAAATTATTATTAAAGTAGTAATATACACACAAATCAGCTACCTCAATTTTTCAAGGTATTTTATATATAGGATGAATTAAACTGTTTCAATTTAATCACGTAAAATACCACCCAAGCAAAAAATTGGTATTATCAGAACAATAAAAACAATGTTTTATACATGTACCTACAAACTGATGAAAAAAAACAATATAAATAAATTATAAATTATAACTTAAATAAAAAAATTTTTAAATGGCGAAATTTTGTCCATGAAGTAAATTTAAAAAAAAAGTAATAATTCTTCTTACATGTTTTCTTAGATGGCACATTTAAACTTGAAGAAGAATGGTTTAATACCCAGATATGTTCGCGCCGTACTGCCGTTTTAATGAAATTTGTGATTTTAAGTTATGTATTCACTTTATTCAGTTAAAATAAGTTTTCTTTTAAAAATCTTTGGCTTATTACAAAGGAGATAATTAGGGTGGATTTTTCCTGCAATACAATTTTAATAGCCGGAAAATTGCGCATCGTCATTTGAAAAAAATTTTTTTTTTTCAAAATTTGAAAAGGCAAAAGGCCTAAAGTTTTCCAAAAATTAAAAAAAGGTTTTAAAAAAATAAAAAAATTAAAAATTTTTTTTTTAAAAAAGTAAAAAAAATTTTTTTAAATTTCCCCAACCAAAAGGGGCCGAACTAACGGCGGTAAAGTTTTTTTTCGTTTTAAATTTTAAATTTAAAAGGGAAACCCAAAAGTTTTATTTTAATTTTAAATTAAACACCATAAAAATAGTTTTCCAATAGAAAAAATCCAACCTGTTTTAATTTAAAAGAAAAAGAAGATTTAAAAAAAATTATTAGGGGGGGGGCCCTTACCAGTCAGTCTAAATCTACTATCAAATAAACAAAAATTCCTTTTTAAAAGCTTAAACAATTAAAACCCTAGACTTGTGATACATCAATGAAAAGCTCTTGAAGAGCTCTTTTTAAAAAATGTAGAAATCCAATTGTCGTCCGTATGAAAATCCAAAGTTTGGGTAAATATCTAAAAAAAATAAAATCTGGAAGCAGATTTAATTTTGCAATTAAATTGTCTAAAACTTTCCTAATTTAACCAACACTGTAGCTCTAATGGTTCCCGAGCTATCAATACATGTAGTCCCAATTTGGGACACACTGTATTTTCTGAGTACTCATCACATCACAGCCCTATTAACACGCACGTTTTTTACCGTGTAAGGTTTTTTGTCAAAGCAATTGCCGATATTTGATTTTCAATTTGTGCCATCCATTTTAAATTCCGCGCAATGGTGTTCTATAAACAAAAAGCTGAAGTAGTGGCATAGCAGTAAGTCAGTCGATCTCCCAAGGGATATTTGTTTTGGCATCTCCCTATTCCGCAATTCAATTTGCCTTTGGTCTTTGCTAGTTGAATACTTGGGGATTTCTCGAAAATCGAATGCAAACCACGTTGCGACGTTTTTCTTTGATTGTAAATGGAAATTCTTAAAATATGGTTAAGGACCTTCTGGCACCGAACAATCAGAAAAGTAGATTATCTAGTCGGACAAAATTTAAGTAACAAGAATGTATGAAGAAATATTGTTTAGTTAAACTTAGAACTTAATAATAATTAGAATAATAATAGATGTCCTTATTTCTAAATAATAATGGTTTGTTTACATATTACAGTAAAAGATAAAAAAAATATATAATTTAAATTCAGAAAAAGGCGGAGTTCAGATAAGGCATCCTTAAATGTTTTCCCGATCATACTTAACCATTTGAAATAATTACACAAAAAAAAAAAATATAAATAATCTTAAAAAAATGTTTTTCAGCATTGGTAAAAAAAATAAATAAATAAATATATATTGGGCGTAAAAGTAAGAAAAACTAGCTAAATAGAAAAAAAAATCCATTTCTTATTTTTTTTGCTCCTTTGGTTGGCTTTGCAAAGAAATGCATACAGCCACTACATTTAACGTATTATTTAGTTTTTACCAATTAATTTTTTAATTTTTTTATCTGTTTAAAATTATACGATAAATATTCGTATACACGAATTATATACCTTAAAAATTTTCAAATATAATAGGATTATACAGACATACATTCGAATTAAGTCACAAATTGGAGCTGCTTGCGAAGAATCAAAAACATGCTACAAGGGCACACGCTTACGCCATAGTGGTCATGGGGTTTTGATAATTAACACAAAGAGGATAATCGACCAGAATAAAGGGATTACAAATAAGGATAGAGTTTGGTTTAGAGCCCTACAGTTTCCACACCAAACTTCACAAAAAAATAAATGCATTATAACCCTTTTTGTCTTTTTGTATTTCTTATTTATTAATAACATGAAAAAAAATTTGGGGGGGCTGATGGATTTGGGGGGCGATGGGTGATTTGTAACCACTATAGTTTGTCCAAGCTAACATTTTTTGGTTGGCAATGCGAATACCCCCCCAAATTTGTAAATTTTTTTTTCAGATTTAAGTTGGCTGATAAAAATTTTAGCAGGACCGTACTGAGGGAAAAGGAGTTTCAAAATTTTAAATTTAAAAAAAAATTGTTGTTAAATAACTAAATTCATAGTATTTTTTTCTTGTTTATATATTTGCATAAATTGTAAAAGCTTGATGTTTGGCCATAATATTTTATTAACAAATGTTCGCCTATCTAGTGCAGTTTATTAATAGTTATAGTTATATTTGCAGGCAAACTCTTTACAGTTGAATTTAAATATCCTGATAAAATATCTCACTATAAGGGATGGTTTGATATCCCTTATTATGCAAATTTACAATTTTTTAAAGATGCCTAAAGAGAAGTCGATTTATTTCATCTGATATAACTTCATTAGCTGCTTCCTATATTAAGTAATAAAATAAATAAAACAAAACAGTAATAATCATTTATTTATTCAGAGTATCATTAACACAATAAGATGCTTATATTTTATAAAATAAATTTGTCAAAAATGTTGGAAGGTCATGTGATATGGATGCAAACGCTGCACTTGATGACCACCCTCCTGAATAAGAGCATCAACGACATAAGGTTTGGAAGACTTTGGTAGGCGCTGAAGCAAGCACCACAAAATCTATTTTGTCGCCGATTTTGCAAAAGGAATATTTCGGTTTTTTAACCATTTAACCATATTTTCTTTGTTCCCGCCACTATATGGCCAGTTTTCTAACAACCTACTATGGTAGCTGGCATTACCTAAAATGACTAATGAAGGCCTTTTTAAATTAGGTAGTAGATCATCTCTAACCCACTTCTCAAAATTTTCAGCTTTCATCTCGCCATGGTAATCTCCTGTTTTTGTTTTAGATTTAAAACTTCTACTGGCACCATCAACAAATCCTTTTTCTGAACCACTATGTAGAATAATGTATCTAAGGAAAATATAAATATTTCATTAGTTTTTTAATTAAATATATTTTAATGTTTCATAAGAATGCAGCAAGTGTGTTCTGTAGTTTATTGTTGTCTAAGAGCTACAGGTTTAACCATGTCCTATGTATGAATCATATATGTGTATTTTTCTCAGGATACCCCTTATGCTTAAAGTCTAAGTGTTCACATACTACGAGTGTCTAGAGTGAAGTCAGATGTAAATTACTGATATGATTTCGTAGTCTCGAAACTCTATAGATGAAGGTGCAGAAAAAGTGGAAATGTGAAGTGGAAATAAAGGGATGCATCTGAGTAGACTTTTAATTTGCTCTAATTGGGATATACAAAAGAAGGAATTATGACAGATAATGCTTCGGAGCAGAAACTGTAAAAATATTCCTAAAGAGAACAGGTCTTCTACAGCTTGTCGGTGTGCAAGAGACTTGTAAAACTGATAATTTATAAGGCAAAACAAAATTTTATTAGAGGATTGTATAAGTGCATTACCTTGTAATTTAAAAAAAATGGGCCCTTCAATTTTTCCTTAAGTGTAGGAAAGTATATTTTTTTTCTAGCGTATAATTAGTCTTTAGAATGTTTTACCTTTTCACTAAAATATACATCGTCATCCTGCCAAGACCTGCGGAAAGAGCTGTTCGAGAACATCCAGGTTTCATCGAGAAACACCCAAAGATGTTTATTTTCTCCTAAACCTTCATTTTCCATAAAACCTTTTGAAAATTTCCTTCTCATGCGTTGCACATTTGGTTTTTCCATTAAGCCTAAGTTACTTATAAATTTCATATATTGCTTCTTATATTGTCAGCAACTGCCACTATGCGATCCTAAAAAATACATTCATAAATATATTTAAATCTTAAAATATTTGGCACATCTGAGGATGTATTTTTAGATTATGATACTCTTAAAACGAGTTATTTTACCTTTTGCAAGATCACTATTCTGATAGCATCATTTTTCAAAAAATATTTATTAGGTTATATTTTCTTACCTCCGACTCATCACAGCTCTGAAGTGGGTTTCGAAATCGAAGCTTTTCCAAACTGGAAATACAGTAATCATTGTGATTTATATACTAAAAAATATCTATTCTAGTGGTTTTTTCTTAAAACCAATAAAAATAAAAACTTAGTCCAAAATAAAATAAATTATGAAATATAAAAAATGTCAAATAGTCCGCACAAAAAAAAAATAAAAACACTGCAGAGTAATCTCTAATCTCACTAATTACTTTAAAACACGAAATAACACACCCAAACAAAAAAAATTAATACAAAAATTGAAACGCCTTTAATCCATTACTGGGTGATTTACGCCAATCAGCTGATTTTGACGTTGAGTCTAGTAATTTTTGTTTTTGAACATGTAAGCCAACACAAAAATGTTAGCTTGGACAAACATACTTCATATTTTAGAATTCACTGAAATTAAAATCCTACACTACACAACATCCATTTATTAGTTCATATTTGTATCCTATTTTATTGTATAAATATAAATTAAAAATATATTAAATATTTAATATTTTCAATGCGTTCACAACGCTATTTATATGTTAAGATATTTTGTAATAGGTATCAAACACTGAAAGATATTCGTGTCTTCAAGTGTCGCAGGTGAGGTGCCCACCTCCGAAGACACGTACGTGTTAAAAATATGTATATATTGTTGCGGTCAAGCAGAGCACTTGCCGAACGCGGAATTTTTTATGTACCTAATCTAGTAAAATTAAAGGAAAAATAAAATTAAACTTAGAAGGTTCAATTATAATTCACGTTTGGCGCGAACAAATATTGTTCGATTTATTTATGCAATTCTGTATTTTAGTCCGTCAACGTTCGTCAGTTCGTGTTTGCGGAGTGCAGGTGCCCAAATACAAAGCCGCGGCTTGCGACCGTCCGGCGACTGACGTGACTAGTGGTGTGTCGTTCGCGAACGATTCGTTCAAAAAGAACGAATCAGTGTACTGATTCGAATAAATTAATTCCCTGATTTGAATCGTTTTTGACCCACTTGCTCGAACGCTCTACGATGAATAACGAACCTAGTTTTGATTCGTTTCGTTCATAAGGTCACTAAGTCAGAATCCGACTCGAACTTGAAGTTTCGGTAATTCGGTCTTTTATGACGGTAAATCGGTGGTTTTTGTGCTACGACCTGACAAGTGGCGAGCGGTCTGTTATATTTCGATTTTGTTCACATTACCAGAGGTGTATTAGGCAAACAATTTATGCGTATTGTCGGTTCGAGTCAGTTTTGGCTATATACCTATATGGCAATTAACAGAACTTTTTTTCTTTGTTTTAACTATTCTTTTAAACAAAGACTTAATTTGAAGGTACATTTGTAGGTTTTATTGATTATAGTTTTTGAAAGTTTTATTCCAAATATATTTATATATTATTTATATTAAATAATAATTATACCAAAATAAAATAAATACAAATAATTTTTTTATTTAAAATAACTATCACATTTTTTGTGGAATTCAAAACCGACCGAGTCCGACCGGCATCATAATAAAATGAATCGGTTGCGAACGAATCTTTTCAAGTGAATGAATGAAATAAATTGATTCAATAAAAAGATTCGAACCTTCCACTTGATATTGTAAAGTCGAATTATAATTGCTCAATGTTGATAATTTTGAATAAAAGACACTCTTAATATTGTAAAGTTGCATTAACAGTGCTCTCTCTGGTAAGAAAAGTGTCGTTTAGAATATAGGTTTAATTAAATTCCAGGCGAGAATAATATGTTATTGAGATTTTTAAGGTGACAAAAAAATGGGGGGCGCTACAAAATAACTGATTTTCAAAGTGGGCGTTAAACAAAATAAGTTTGGGAACCTCTGAACTAGATACATTATTATTTTTTAATTACGATTCCGAAAACAGATTATAGGGATTAATAAATTGATTTTTATTTTGAAAACGGTGAGTCAGAACGAAAAAGTACAGGAGGTATTTATTAAGCAGAATTAAACTGGCTTTAAGAAAGCAATACAATTTTTTGCGAAAACCAGTGGCGTACAGTTTTTTTGCTGAAAATAAGAACTTACCGGCACGAACGCCACTGATGTAAATGCCTTAGAAAACAATTTTGTACATGTAAATGTGACCTATAATGATACATTTGCGTGTACCAAAACTCATCTCAATATCTTCACGGACTTTCAAGAAATGTGAAATAAACTTTAAAAGGCGAAAAACTTTAAACACCCCGTATCATAAAATCAAAGCATTTTCGGACCCATGTTTATATGAACTTTTTTTCATATTTTTAGATGTAGAATCTTCCCTTAAATTTTCCAATTTTCCTCACAACATTCTGTAACACCCTGTATATATATATATATATATATATATATATATATATATATATATATATATATATATATATATATATATATATATATATATATATATATATATATATATATATATATATATATATATATATATATATATATATAATATGGGATGCAAAAGTCCGGCATAAAATTAATATCTTTTAACCAGTAACTTAGGAAAAAACGCTGAAACACGTCAATTGATTTTAAATTGTGCTATTTTTGGCAATAAAATGAAATATTTTTTTTCAACCCCTTAGCTGCAACCCTTCCCAACTTTTTTTTTTTAATGCAAACCTATGTCGTGTATGGGCTCATTGAAAAGCTTGTAAAAAATGGAATCTGACCATACCCTTTTTTTAACTTATGTGGTTACCAGGAAATGAGAAAAAACTCTTTTAAAAACAAAAAAGTTAGAAATACCTACTTAGTGCTATCTACGGGTGAATTAACGTTGCAAATAAACAAATAAAGTGGCATTCAGCATTGATGATGTACACTGCTCAACAATTGCTAAGGATCATCAGTACCTAGTTTTTAAAGGTTTACAAATTTTAAGAACAGACCATCCTGGGCAGGCAGCACAACAAATTTTATTGATTATGTGTAAAACTGATAACGTAATCTAGCATCAACATTCTTTGGAATTTATTTTTCCAGAAAAAAATTACACATAAAATTAGTTATAATTCCAAGCAATTGTTGAGCAGTGTACTTCAAAAAGAGAAAAAGGTTGTTAAATTTTTTGTACCAAATTTAATGCCCTGATAAGAATTTTTTTTTTGACTCAGTTTTAAAATTGTGGCATTTCTGGGTAAAATTGAAATCTGTTTATTTTATTAATTGTGTACCTTCAAAGTGTTCTTTTTTAATTTGCCAAACAAAAATGGTATTGTCAGAGAGGCAGCGTATCGAAGTCTTGATATTGTTGGGATATGGGGATAGAATGCGGAGGCAAAGTGAAGTGTGTACTTTATTTAATGCAAAATATCCGGAAAATCACATTTCCCAGGCTACTGTAAGTAAGATCTTACACAAATTTGAAGAACATGGTACAGTGAAGGACTTGCCCAGAAGTGGCCGACCACATGTTTTAGACGAAGATTAAAAATTGGACATTGCCGTATCTCTGCAGGAAGATTCACATTTGTCAACGGTTTCATTAGCCCAAAACAATCCTGCGTCTAGACGTACGATTGGGAGGTTTTTGAAAACAGAAAAATACCACCCATATAAGGAGACTACAGTAAAAAGCACAACCCGGCGTTGCGGTGATTGGCCGCTGGGCGGGTCCTAATTCAAATTTTGGCGGGCTTTATGTTGGTAAAAATTAAGATTATTTTGAATTGTAGAATAAAGATATTTTTTTATATTGTAATTTAATTCTACTGAATGTTTAAATTTAAAAACATAAAAAAATGAATATATATATGTCTATTTTTTTTCATTTAAAAGTGTAATGTACCATAATTGGAATTGAAATTAATAGAGAAGTAAAATATAATTTAATAATTTAGGCCTAAAATGTTATGTAGACTTGTAGAGAATCCGAATAAAAATGTAGGTATACCTATATCCAGAATTCTAATTGTGATAATGTGTATTTAATTATTATTTACATTGAATTATTATTTGTATTTAATTATTATATATTTATATTATTTTTATTGCATGAAAAATGTTGGGATGAAATAAAAAATGTTTGTCTTAGATTTTAATGTCATTATTGACAGAACCAAATTTTTTTATGATAATTATAGGTATGTCAAAAGAAAAATAATTTTTAAAAGGCAGACGTTTTCCATTCCATCACCAAACATCATACCTATTTATAAATGTTTATTTTTAAAATGGGTAAATATATTGACTAAATACTGAATAAAATTTGACACTCATGTGTGACGGGGGGAATGGCATCAGTCGTAAACCCAAATAAAACACCAGATACTTAGGTTTAAAAATACTTGGCTTTATTAAAAATTCGGAAATCAAAGTAGGGGCGTCCATTTGGTGCAATGGCGGAGGTAAAACCCCTCTAAACCTCGCCTAGGACCCAGTACATCCCGTTCTCAAAATTTAAAACACATATCTTGGTTAATATTATAGGCAGTATTCAAAAAGATTAACTATATATTATATATAAATATTGTCACAAATAATTCTACCATGGATATATTTAACAAAAATAAACTTATAATAATCTTAAATATGTTAATGTCCCATATTTAGATCATTTTTATTTAATTTATAAATTATTTTAAACCATTTTCAAATTTTTACGAATAAACTAATCCTAATAAACTAAAATAAAAA
>JAHBCN010015320.1:0-21067 GCA_019359885.1 Listronotus oregonensis
AGCCGAGATTGGGCCGTCATCGGTGATATGGATTCCGCCATTGCAATGTGTTCATTTTATAATAGTTACAACCCCTCAGGCTGAAATCCTACGGGATACATGGGGTAGTGATAGGAGGAAAGTAGCAATTTTTTCATATAAAGACCATTAAAAAGATATGCTTCAAAATAGGTCGGGTGAGTTAGTAGATATTCAAAAAACCAAACAAAACCCAAAATGGCGGGGGAAATAAAAGGGGGTGAAGAAAAAATTTTTAAAAAAGGCCGAATGGTGCATAATTTCTCATTGCAATATGGTCATTCCATAATGTTACAATCCCTCGTAGGCAGACATCCTAGGGGATACGGGGGGTGATATGGGGGGGAAAAAAGCAAATCTTTTCAGGTAAAGGGGGAACGATTGACCTAAAATGTGGGGAAATAGGAAACAAAATCCCAAAAGGCGATGGATACATTGCAAAAAAACGTCATATTATCGATGACGGCCCCCCCAAATTTTTTTTGTCGACCCCCCCATTATATCTATCTTGGTGTTAGCTTTTAAGATTTTTTTTGGGTTTTTTGAATACCACCCACCCGACATTTTTTCAGGCTTATCACGGACGGCCTTTGCCTAAAAAAACTTGCCACCCCACTTTATAACTACCATATGTATCAACTGGGGTGTTCCCCGGGAAAATTTAAAAATTTTGGGAAATGGAATGAACACATTGCATTGAGAGATTCCATATCACCGATGAGGGCCCAAATATAAGTAATTTCCCCAAACCCGAGCCCCGAGGCTCGAAAAAGGAAATTTCCCTTAGAGCAACACGCATTTTTTATATGTTTTAGTAACCCAGAAAGCAGTTATGCTACAAGTTAAGAAAACGATTGTAAACCAAACAATAAATTCTCTATAATGTGTAATTAATCACAACTTGATATCGCAATCGATATGCATTTTTAAAAAAAGGGTGTCACCATTTAAGGGCACCTATCCATTTTTTTAAAAAAAGCAAAAAATTTTTTTAATAAAAATTTTTGGAGTATAAAACCCATTTTTTAAATATCAACTTGTAGTAAACAAATATTTTAATTTGGGATTCTAAATTAAAAATTAATAAACGATATAAAAGAAACTACAAAAATTTAAGTACTTTGCACAAAAAAAAGTGAATTGATTAATTAAGGCATACTAATAAAGTCCAATTCAATTTCATTCAAAAACAAGCACTATGACAGTTAGTTTGGGTAAAAATAAGAGTAAGAGTTTTCAAATTCGGTTTTTTTTAGAATAAATCAGGGGGTTTTAACTATTTTTCTATGAAAAAACAAAATTACAAAAAAAGTGACCACAGTTTTTTTAAAAATTTAAAATTTTAAATTTAAATTTAAAATTTTTTATAATTTTAAATATTTTTGATTTTTTTTTAGCTTCAAAATAGGTGAAAGCAATTAAAATGTTACAGCAAACAGAAAAATTGCAAATTTGTATTAAAGATCCAACGTTTAAACACGTTGGGAAACATTATTAATAGCTGCTACTCATTTTGAATGCAAATTGAGTTTGTAGTTAAAAAAACATTTTTAAAATTTTTTCTGATTTTACCCTTATACAAGAACATGTAGTTAAATTTAATATAATAAAAAAAAGCAGGTAGCCTCTTTTTTTTAAAAAAATATATTATAATTTGAAGCCTGTACTTTAAGGGCGTATAGTCAAAAAAAGGATTCCAAAAAAAAAATGTTACCAAACCTGAAGTTTTTGATTTGGTTGTTCTTATTTTTGCTTAAGAGTCAAAAACTTTCATAATAAAACAAGAAAAGTACACGTGATTAGTAAATATGTAAACCTCTCAACAAAATAATATATGTGTAATACAGGGGGTAAAAAGTTTATGCCACGTTTTAATGGGGAAAAACCAAAAAAATATTTAAAAAGTTTTTTGTTTTAAATATGGCCTTTAAAAATTTAAAAAAGGGAACAGCGCCTGTTTAAGAAGCGAGTCGATTTTGGAGTTTTCATTTTCACTTTTTTTGGGGATGTTTATTTATATTAAAAAAAAAAAATTACTTTTTAATTTATTTTAATATTTAATTTGAAATTAAATTTATGTAAAAAAAAATACATTATTTTTGGGGTATTTTAATTTTTAAAAAAAAATTATACCATCACAAAAAGGTTTTAAAATTATTTTTAGAGAAAAAATTTTTTTTTTTAAAAAGCATTTTTTTTTTTTTACTTTAAAGAATAAGATTTTCCGTTGCACACATCTCGTTTTTAAAACTCTTGGACACTACAGTTGTAAATTTATAAATATCCGATTTTTGATTTAAAAAAAACCCAAAAAAATGCCGCCGCCGTTTAACACTACAAAAGGACGGGTTTTTAGCTAGGTTGCTCCGTTGCCTTGTTTTTTATTTTTTTAAGGGGGAAAAAAAATTATTATTAGTTTTTTTTTTTTTATTTGTAGATTGAAACATTTGAAAAATAGTTTATTTTATTAGCAAATGAATCTACTGAAAACCCCGATTAAAAAAAAAGTTTCAGCTTTTCAGAAATAATTGTTTTAAAACTTTAAAGGGGAAGGGGGAAAAAAATAGGTTAAAGACCAAAAAAACCCCCTGACACCACGGAAAAAAAATTTCCCTTTTAGTATTTTAAAACCTTTTATATTTGTTTTAAAAAAAGTAAAAAGACCAATTTTAAACTTTCCCCAAAACCCCTTAAAGGGCTTAATTTTTTTTTATCAGTGTGACACCAATTAAATCCAAAATCCTATTTATTTAAAGTACCTTAAATATAAGATCATCAATCTTTTAAAAAAAATTTGTAATACTTACTTCCGGTATAAGTGTGGATAACCCAAAAAGGTAAAAAATTTTTTTTTTAAATTTTTATAAATTATATTTTTTTTTTAAAAAGTTTTTTTTTTGGAAAAAAAAAAAAGGGGAAAAAGGGGGTTTTTTTTTTTTAAAATTTAAAAAACAAAAAAAATTTTGAAAAAAATTTTTTAAATTTTTAATGGGGTTTTCCCTCCTTTTTTGTTTAAAAAAAATTTTTTTTAAATTTTAAAATTTTAAATTTTATTCAAACACTTAAAAATTTTTACCTTTAAATTTTTAAAATTTTGGGTTCTTAAAAACCCAAATGTTTTTTGTTTTTTTTTCATTTTTAATTTTTAAAAATGGGGTTTTTTTTTTTTTTGAAACTCTTTCCCCCCCTTAAAAAAAAACAAAAACCCCTTTTTTTTTCCCTCCAAAAATTGGAAAAGATTATCAACTATAGGAACTATAGGGAATTTTTTTTTTTTTTAATATTTACAAATTTATCGGTAATAAAGCCTTTTATTTTTTTTTAATAACCCCAAGTTTTAAATATTCCTGGTGCTGTTTATTAATTTAATTCATAACGTATTTTTGTTCTTGATAAAAATATAACATTGTGATATAGTTTTTAAGTTTTCCTTACGGTTCTGTTAGAATGCCAAAACTTACACAAAAACGGTTAAATTGTAAACATATAGTTTTTTTTCTGTAAAACAAGGCATTTTTTAAATAAATAAAAAAAAGACATTTAATTTTGTGTGGTCGTCTTTTCGGATAAGAGTGGACAAGTTATACTTTTGGTAAAAACCAAAAAAATAGAGTATAGTTCATTGTTACTATCTGTAAACATATAAAATGCAATAAATGTTATTTATATTTTTAAGGTTTGCTAAATACGCTAATTTTAATATTAAAATGCCCAATATTCAAACCTGATCTTTTTAAGTTATCTTATATTATGGTTGGGGGCGACGATTTAGAAAATTAATTAGTTGGAAAATTATTTGTCATAAATGGTCTACAAGTAGGGAAACTAGAACCAATTTTACTTGTAAATTTCAAATGGCACCATCTCTTGTGATACCAAAAATAAAAGGTCTTATTAAGAATTATCCACGCGGACAAGTTTTTTTTTAGTTAACAAGGGATAAAAATTCTAATAAATATTAAAATAATTATTTTTATATCCCTACTCACCCATAAGGTTTTAACTGTAAACTTTTGTTATCCTGTATAATTTATAAAGAAACAAGTAAACAGGGGTGTTTCATAATATATTAAATGAAAATAAGGGGAAAAAATAAATGTCCCAAAGCTGTTGCTGCTTGAAGACATTTGTGTGTTGTTGTCATAACATATGTTGCAATTCTAAATATTTTTGAGTACATAGGAACTTTTGGCCAAGTAAACATTATTGATCCCTTAAAAGAGTTATTTGCTTATAGGTACAGAACAAAAAAATAAATCTTGACTTTAACGATTTAACTTAACCAGTCAGTCTCAAGGTAGTCTTATTTATATTTAACTTTACCCAGTCAATCTTAAGATAGTCTTAATTATAAAAGCATTTATAAATTATTTTATTTTTTAACAAAAAATTTTTGATTTTTTATTGGGTATAGGACATTAAACATTACAAGAATACAAAAAATATATTTATTTACGATTTACCTTGCATGCATACAAGGCCTTAAACAGCCACGGTCACAAAATTTCCTGAGAGAGAACGCAACGTTGCCAATTGTATGTTACTAACGACTTTGGGTTTCGACTTTCGTTTCAGTCAGCTGTTTGACTGTTTTGTGTTAAGGTCAGTTAAGGTTAGGTTTCTGTTAACTGCTGTTTTTGAAGTGTAAAAAAAGTTTTATAAGTATCATTTGTTGCCATTTTCCATAATTTGGTTTGGATAGAGGATAAGTAATTATGGAAGAAGTAAGGTGATCGGCAAAAAGTGTACAAAATCTCTGCAAATTACAATTTTAATTGCCAGTGTGGAAAAAACTTTAATTTAAAAAAACATTTTAACTCTCATAGGAGAGCTGTTCATGGTGATATTCTTTTCCTGACAGTAGAATTCCAAAAAAACAAAAGTCATGCCCCATGTGTGAGTTTTCTGCATCATTTCGTGCTGAAAATAAAACATTTTGAAGTGGTGCATAGTATTAAATTTTCTCAAGAAAAGCTCACTTTTTGACACAGAGTGATTTCTTAACATGGAAGAGGAAGTTGAGGCAGAAACATTGTTAAGGAGGGAACGCGGCCCTACAAGACACATAAAACTACCAATTATGATTGTCATAGATCAGGGGGTTATGCAGCTTCGGGAAAAGGCCTTAGAGCCTTAAAAATTCAAGGTAGTGTTAAAATTAATGGTTTGTTTTTGTCCTGCCAGAATAAGTAAACAATTGAATAATGATGGAAGTTGTGATGTTACTTTTTTTGTAACACATATAGGACACCAGAATGAATTAAGATTTTTGTCACTTTCATCTCTAGAAAGAGAGAATATAGACAACAAATGGCTTAAAAATTCCCTTTGATGAGATTCTGGATAATGAAGGGATTCTTGTGACTCTCCTTGCAAAGAGTTCATTTGCTGACTCGACAAGATCTATACAATATAGAAATGTCATACAATTTGCAGTCAAAAGCAATTAGGCAAAAAGAAGATGCAGTAAGTGTTGATGCGTGGGTAAAGCAGATGCAAAGTGAAGGAGACTGTGTTATATTTTATAAGCCCCAATCTGTTTGTTTGGAAGAATTCCCTGACTAAAACCTGAAAATTTATTTTAATCATAATGACCCCAGCACAACTGGAAATTCTGAAAAGATATGGAAATGACTGTACTGTTTAGACAGAACCCATGGCCTGAACAGCTATGATTCGAGCTGAATACAGTACTTGTTCTTGATGAACTAAGAGAGGGTTCCATGTCCTTTTTGTTCTCTAATAGATCAGATACCCAAATTTTAACTCTGTTTTTTGAATGTATAAAATCAAAGCTAGGAGAGATAATAAGTCCAAAAGTCTTATGTCAGACTTGGCAGATGTTTTTTTCAATGCTTGGTGTATAGCAATGGGAATCCCAGAAAAGGTATTTACCTCTTTTATTTCGTGTTTTTAAGTTTTAAATCTCCTTTATACATTGTAATTTTCAGGCTCTATTGTACATGGCACGTGATCGGGATGAGGAAGAATCTGACTAAAATTAAACCGAGATTCCCAGGTAGATATACTTTTTGTGTATAAATAGTTAGTAATTTATGTTGCTATTTGAAAATTTTTAGATATTCTGATGGGTCTCTATTTTAGGTATTAATTTACAAACATCTTAGAACATTATTGACAGAGCGAGATGTTAGTGCATTCCATAAAATGCTGGAGGAATTTTGTAAATTGGAAGATCCAGAATATAAGTTTTTATAAAATATTTTAAGGACTACTATGTAAATAACTGTGAATATTGGGATACTTTATGTTACATTCAGGGTCAACATTAATATGCACCTTGAGTCAATGCATAGGTCCATAAAATACTTATATTTGAAAGGCAAAATATTAAACGGCTGATAGGGCTATTGCAGCAACTGAGATTTATTGAGACAAACTAATCAAAGATTAATAGGAAAGGGTAAAAAACTGCTTATCAATAAATCAATTTATTGGTAATAATACATGTTTAAAACATATTTTTTACAAGTCAGATCCTATACAGTACCTACCTTACAGTAGATAATGGAAAATTAACTTTCAACTGATCTATGTGTTTATTTTTTTATATTACTTTCATCTGAATTAAAGTAGTATAATAAATAAAGGTGTTCTAAAATTAATATCGCTTATTTCAGAGCCACCTAAAAATTCATTAGTTATAAAATGAGCTGGTACAACGTGCTATTAAAGACTTTCTCATCTTTCTAGTCTTATAATGGTAGGCTTCATATTAGGGTTAATTAGCGTTTTTTTTAAATAATTTTAGTAAATCACAAAGGCAAACTTTCTGGTAAAATTAAAAATATAAGATCTCGGCATAAGACTATGGAAAGATGGATCGAAGCAAACTCATTTGCTCAGATGAAGTCTGGGAGGTAATGGCAGAGAGTGGTATGGAAATCTACCAAGTAAAAAGCAACAAACGGAATTGCGGGAACTGTCAGCTACTTGTACACACTGTGAAATCTGTTTACATCAATTTCAATGTTCCTGCTTGGGTTCTTCTATTAAGTATAACATGTGTAAGCACATCCATTTAGTAGCAAGATCCATAAAGGAGACCCGACTTCCAACAAGTAGGTAGGTTGTTTGAAATATAGCATAGACCCTCCACCTTACGATAATTTTTAATTATTATTTAACTTTTTCAGATATATTCAGATTTAGAATTCACCCTTCACTATTTTATACCAAAGAAATGGGGAACCATAAAAAATGGGTTAAGTTTTTTTTAAAATTTAAAATGGGTTTTGGTGTAATGGTGTGTAAATTATAGAGTTTTAAAAATCACGGATGTAACATAACCGATGTGGCATCTTGATTTTTTTAATGTAGGCTTATATTTCACATAAGAGTTTTGGCTTAGTATAGTTTGGTGGATTGGTAGTCAGGTTTATTAATGGTGAAAGTTTGGTATTTTGTACACTATTTTGTGTTAAAAATATATCAATTTAAATTATTAAAAAAAATGCCAGCTACTTGGTATTTAAATTGAATAAGAAGTGTGTCCAAATATATTAGGACACAGTTTAAGGATTAGATATGTTTTTAATGACTTTAATGAAGCTTATTAAATTTTAATATTTTATAAACATATGTCAATGGTGTTTTGTTGAAATTTCAGGCTTAATTTTACACCGGTGATTTAGCCTCCACGAATCTAAACAACAACTGTGATTCAATCATTGATGAACTTAGTAAAAACAGTAAGGGAGCTCTAATTTATCAAAACTCAAGGAGGCACTTCAAACTTCATTTTCTGAAACATTGAATTCAGTATCGACTTTTGAGGAATATGAAGTTATTGCAAAAGCTTTAGCTCCAGAAATCCAACGTTGTGGCTATGAGAAACCTATCAAGTACAGCTAATTTTGAGAAACAAAACCAACTTATTCCAATAAAAATATTATTCCCCAGAGAAAATTTTTTTCCACAAAGAAAAGAGTTTGAAAAAAAAGAAAAGCACAAAGTTTTCTGCACATGATTTAAATAAAATGCCATTCAACTTCTGTAGGTGCTCATAGTTTAAATATTATCACTGAAAATACCAGCCTTGATGTATAACCATTTTTTTGTTAACAAACTGATGTAGCTATAGAAACAACTGCCCATGTTTAATAAAAAATTTATACCTATCCAAAGAATTTGTTTATTATTTGATCCACAATTTTAACAAAAGAGGACAATATAGACCGGCCATCTCTTGAAAACAGCACATCAGTTAATTAATTTACCCCACTGATGTGTTGTTTTGTAATATGTACCACGATACACAGACTAATGTACTCGTATGTCGGGTAACAAAAAAATCGCAGTGGATTGGCTGGGCGTTTTTCAAAGAAACCTTTTTAGGCCTTTCCAGGCAATATTATAGTATACCTTAACAAAATTTATTACCTCGCTGCTGATTTTTGCGGGATATTCTATAAGAAAATAGATCATCCTGAAGTTAAGTTTCCTGCAAACCATAGTTTGCCATCTACTGCTAGAAATAACAAAAATTTAAAAATGGCCCTGTCACAGATTTTTTAAAACGAAGTTTCCAAAGAACACATACAAAATCTCAATTGTAAGGTAAACAGGCAATGTTTCTAAGAGGTGGTCCAAAACTATAATTACTTCTTTCATAATATTATAAACACAAAATATTTCAACTAGAAGTGACCAAATTACAGTTAGCAAAAGTGAAACTCGTGCAACCCTATTTTTCCCTAAAAAATTTCTTTAAGAAAATATGTATTGAAAATCTAATGGTACCAGCTGAAAACTTTAATCCATTTCTCAGTAGACGTGCTTGGCAATTTTTTAAATAAAATTTTAGAATGTCCCTTTGGCAGGTTTGAAATTGAATGAGAAAAACGTTTTTCTGTGTGGTTTTAGGTAAAAAGAGGGATATCATCCGAAAGAGCGGAAAAATTAGATATCTCCTGAAAATTAATAACAATTAAACAGATAAAAAATTTTTAAATTTGGCAAAAATTCTAAGAAATTGGTTATTTATGGAATTTAATTAAGATTTAATTTTCAGGAGATACAATATAATTTTTACCGCTTTTTCGAATGGTCCCATTCATTTTTATCTAAACCACACAAAACAAGTTTTTTTTCTTGCCTTGGTATGACTGAAAACAAAAAATTTTAATTAATAAATACGTTTACTTTTCAAACGTTTTTGTTGAAAAGACCAAGTAAAAATCGCTTAATTAGAGCCATTGTGGCAACAGCGCTAGCGGAATACGCTGTCGAATTGTGACCGTGGCTTTTTAAGGTCTTGTTGCATGCATTACACGCCACAAAAGTAGTTATTATAATATATAAATGTATAATTACCCGTTTATATTTTTACCCTTATAATTCCCAATAGTTAGAGTTATGATAGCTTTTATTGTAATAACTTAAAATTGTTTAGAGCAATATTATCCAAAAGAATCCTTAATATTAATTTAAAACACCAAAAGTATGTAAAGTTGTAGCATAAATAAGAAAAGATCTAAAAGATAACAAATTTAATATATTTTTTATATAAAAATATTTTAATTTCTTGTTTCTGATAGATAATAAATATATATTAAATTTTATATTAAAATAAGCTTTTTAAAAACGAAATTAAAAAAGCAAAAACACTGTTAAATATTCTGAAGCTTTATTGACAAATTTAATGAATAGTTTAATTTGTAACAGATTGTTTTAGAGACAAATAAACCCGTTCCTACCAAAAACATAATGAGCTTTTTTTTATTTAAAACGAACAAACCCTACGCAATAAAAGTGTAATGAGCTTTTTTGTTAAGTAATAACACAAAATAAAATTATTTCCTATACCTTCCTTCTAGGTCTGTTGTCTTACCACACTGCTGTTAAAAAAATGCCTTTTTAATATTTTTTTATATTAAATTAATTTAATATCATTTTTGTTGAAGGGTTTAATTAAAAAAAAGTTCATTGGATAACAAACTCTTTTTTTTTTTTTTTTTTGTTAAAATATGTCCCCATTATAGGGTTTGAGTATGAACTTTAAAGGAACAAAGTTAGGTCAATTGGGTTATGAAAAAAGTAAAGTCACCAAAAAAAATTGTTAAATAAAAAACAATAATTAAAAATTAATTTAAATTTTCCCTAAAAATATTTTGTCAATTTTGAAGAGTTTTTTTAAAAAAAGTTTGTAGGATTGAAAAATGTTTAAAAAAATAATTATTTTATTAATTACATTCTCAATTTTCACATTTTTCTATTTCTGTTTTCCCATACAGGCGCCAAATGTTTTATATGCTTTGATCCTAAAATATAAAATGTGAAAGCTACCATTTAACAGGGCGAATTTGATAAAAAATTAAAAAAACAAAAAAGAAGGCATACTTTTTTCTTTTTTAAACTTTGTCCATAACCTTTTTCATCTAAATTTGGGTATTGCTTTATAAAAATAAAAGCAGTTATCATGTTTTTTAAAACGGTTATTCGTAACAGTCTCTTATCGTAGTAGCCAAAAAACTTTTCAAAATTGCCTCCTTAACGTTTTTTTTTAATTTTTTAATGTTTTATTAGATTTTCCATAACTTTTTCCTTTCAATTAAGAAAATAAATCATTAAAAAAGCAATCTTATGACTTTTAAAAGTTTGAGAATTTTAAGGATTAACAGTAACTATTATTTATTTAAATTTTTTCTACTTTTCATTTTTTTATATTTTAAATTTTATCAATAAATTTTTCTATTTTTTACCACCTTTACAACTTATACCAAGTTATTAACAAATAATTTTTTACTGATATTATGATATCATTATTTTATAAAAATTAACATAGAATGGGAAAATAGAAATTTATTTCTTTTTTATAAAACCTTCTTACCTAATTTTTGTTTTGCTTATTATGTATATTTAAAATTACAAATTATTTAAAAGATTTTAATATAAATATCAAATTCGTGAAGCATTTTTTTTGAAATTTTTATTAAATAATTCATTTATATCAGCGTTTAAAGTTATGAGAAAATTCAAAAAGAAATAAAAGTTAGCACAACCCGAAAAAAGTAACAAACTTAAATCTCAATTTATTTATATAAAAAAAATGGATATAACGCAAAATATTAAAAAATAAAAACAAAGTACTATTATTTAATTAAAAAAAAAAATTATAAAGATTGGAAAATAAACTAAATATATCTCTTACTATTAATCCCACAGACTTTTCAGAAACTGTTTTAAAGCAGGTCGACATTTGCTTTTTTTTCATGATATTTTAAATACGTAAATACATAAGAAAAAAAATAGGACAAAGCATGGAAAAAAAAAATAAAAAGGTCCCAATGCTTTTATAACATCATTTTGGGAAAAAATAAGCTTCCTTTCATTTTATATTGCATATACCCAAACGTACAAAAAAAAAAAAGGGCAAAGTTTAAAAAAAACATTAAACATTTAAAAAGACAGCAATGGGGAAATATATGACCTTAAGAAACATAGCTCGAACGCATTTTTACAAATAACGATTTTAAAGAAAATGACAATAGATTTTTTTTTATAAAGCAAAACCATACCTAAAGTAAATGGAAAAAAGGAAAAAATTGAAAAATCATCTTTTTTTTCGTTTTTTTTTTTGTTTTTTGAAATATATTCTTATAAAACATTTTTGGGCTTTAGAATGTATATTGGACATTTAATTTCATCAACTTTTCTGTTGACGTAATACAAAAAGTCAAAAATTTAAGTTGAAAATAAAAAATTGAAAAGTGGAATCTCTAGGAAAACGTTTAACCTTAAATTGATATTAAAAATAAAAAGAAAACCCCATTAACTTTGAACATTTTATTTTTTTTTTTTGGTAATAGTCTACTACTTTAATTTTAAATATATAAACCAGAACTAACCAAACCTAACTATCAATTAAAAGGGACAACTAACAATTTCTGTCTAAAGCAGCCTTTTTTAAATTTTCTGATATATCAATTAACCAAAATATTCTTTACGGACCTTAAAATTCATAAATTTTGTTCTAAAATTTATTATAACACAAATATATTTTTATTTGCTTATAAATGGGTAATTATTTTCCCGATATTTTATTATTTGGCATTAAAATGTATTTTATTAATTTTTTATTTTAAGTTTAAGATAAAAATATATATTTAAAAAATACAAGAAAATCAATATTGATGTTATGCAGTATTGTATTTTAGAAGAGAGTTTTTATTTAAAATCTTTTTTTTTTGTTTAAAAACTTTGTTACTTTAAAAGGAAAAGAAATTATCACATCTTTAACTATAAAAATATCAGTTAAAAGTATTTAGTTACCATCTTTTAGGAGCATATAAAAAAATATGAATGGATTTTTTTTAAAATCCATAAAAGTAAAAATAACATGAAAAATATAAATTTTAAGAATGATAAAAAAAAAAAACTGGATTTACTTATCTAAGAACAAGAACAAAACAATAAAAAATCTGGTGTATTTTAATATTTTGAATAAACGATTTATTTTTACATCGTCAGTTTTTCGTATGTTAGCTTTAAAAATAATTTTATTTTATAAATGCTAAATACGTTTTAGCTTATTTGGTATAAAGAGTATTAAGTTTTACAACATAAAACTAAAAATTTTCGGATTTTACAAACTTTGTTAGAAATTCCAATTTAAAAGAAAATGAAATTGTAGCCTTTTTACCTTCATCTAAACTAGGACAATCAAGAAGGGCTTGGTTTTCGTGTTTTTAAACTAAAAATTAGGTTCAAACGCCTTATTTAAAAAAATTTTAACTTAAAGTTTTTTCCTGTTATATTAAACTTAAAAAAATGAAATAAAATAATTTTTAAATTTTTTTAAAACGGTTTATTTTAGTATTTAGAAAAATTTTTTCCTCAAACAATACCAAATATAATCTTTTAACTTGTAATGTTGTTAGGGTTTTTTTTTGTCCAAATTTTCTACAAAATAAAACATTAATTTTCATTTATGGCTGTGTCCTTTCAAAAAGTTAATAAAAAAATATCTTGGAAATTTATAATTATTGAAAAAGGGGGGAAAGAAGAAAAAATCGGACTCAAAAATATTTAATTAAATTTATAAATTCTATAGATAAGAAATAATTTTAATTTTTTTAAAAATTGCCTAAAAATTTTTAATATATTTGGTTAATTAAATTAAAAAATAAAATAAAAATAAAATTTTTGCCGTTAAAATTTTATTATTTTTTTACAAAAAAATATTATTATAAAAAACAACCTAATGGTTTAATTGTTATTTTAAACTTTAAAATTTTTAGGGATTGTTTTCCCTCCTAGTTAGGTAAACAAAATTAATAATAATAATTTAAAAATTTTTGTCAAATTTTTGAATTTTCGGCCTTTAAAATTTAAGTCCAGAAATTTTCCCTCACTGTGATATTTTTGAAATTTTTCCTCCGCGACTTCAAAATTTTCAAAAAAAAGAGTTTTAAGATAAATTTCTGAAATAATTTAAGACAGGGAGCGAGTGATGATCGTGGTTAAATTAATTTAGCAATGGAAAACGGTTAGAATGTTTAACAAAATGTCAGATTTTGATAGGAGCCATAAATTCATTGAAAAACGACAATGACGTTTTGTTAAAATTCAAACCGTTGTTAACTTTAACAATTGTTAAGTCCATTTAAATTTAACAACGCGATCATCACTGGCCGTAAAAGTGATAATTCTTTTTAAATATATTTAAGAAACCATAATTATCTAAATGAGTATATAATTTGTACAAGAAAAAAATCGTAAAATTTTAATTTATATGTCATAAAGTATCAGTAATCAGTAATCAGAAAAAAAAATGTTAATTAGAATAGGTTATATGCATGTTTTTTTTATATAATAGCTTACATTTTTATAAATTTGAAAAAAATCTAATGAAAAATCAAAATTCAGTAAAAAACAGGACAAACAGTACCAAATGGGATAAAACTTAGTAAAGATTTTGTGGGTTTTGTTGCTCAAGGCCATTTACTGATGCTACGTGAACCAGAATTTCCTCCCAAAAATCAAAACAGTTCCGTTATGCACTAACAAGGCCGCCAGTAAATAGGGGGTCCGTCGACCCCTGAGTTTTTAAAAAATTACCAAAATAAAAATAAAAAATTCTCGTCAAATTTATAAATCTTATAATATCGCCTAGGAAATTAAATGTTGTTATTTAGTAATTCAAGTTGGTATTTTTGCTTTTAATTAGTTAATTCTAGACTAGTAAACTGACTTAAACTTTTGATCCTCTCAGATTTTTTTCTGGTTGCCCTGTGCGCTTAATGTTGGACTCAAGTTAATATAGCAACAATTTTTAATTATCAAAAAAGGGTGCAGATGAAGTAAACATAATATCTAATACATAATTACCTTCAGCTTTTTTTAGATTTAAGACACGTAAAGCCGGATTTGATGCAAACATGTGGTCATCTAAACACATCAATTTCGGCAAGATTATCAATTGCGCCTTTTTTCATAACCCATCAGCCATTTTCCTTTCAGTCGCCATAATGCTTCCAAGTAATCGACGGGGTAACAATAAAATTTTTTTTTTTGAACGTGAGCATAAAAATGTATTAAAGATCGTTTTTTTTTTAAACAATTTCTTTGTTGAGCGTCAAACGGATCAGAAACAAATCGACAAATTTATTTTTTATCGTTTTTGAAAAAATATTAAAACCAGCACAGTTTCGCTTAACCTTTTGAGTTTATCATAATAATAGTATTGGTAACCATTGGGAATAAGGGGCCTTTTAAAATAAAAAAACATTTTTTAAATTTCAAAGGTCCGCAGTTATACCGAATGAGGCCCCCGAACGGAAATAGGGGAAAACAATGTAAATTTTAAGAGGGTTTATTATTGGCTCCTCTTAATTTTACAGAAAAAAAGTAAGATAACTTTTTGCAGACCAACTGACAAGCCCCGTGCCAAGTTTCAAAAAAATTTTTAAAAGGCAATTTGAATTTTCAATTAAAATAATTGCAAAGTTATCAAATTTTGGTTCCGGTAAAACAAAGAAAAGTAAAATAATATTTCCCTGACATGAGGAAAAGGTCAATAAATCAGTGTAGTCGGTATTTAAAACAGAATTATTCAATCGACGAAAAAGTATCCATAATTAAGGAATTATGGGAAACAGTTTTAGAGCAGATTTAAAATGTTTTTAGTTTATTTCCCCACTAAGTCCATTTCAATATTAAACGTTATTTGTAAGTTCGGAGTCCAAAGGTACGTTATAAATAATTTAAATGTTAACTCACGGATATCGAAAATAGAGCAAAGAAAGAGAGAATTTTAATTCTACGAGTGTGGAGGAAAACAAAAAAGGTTAGTAGAGGGTTCTTGGGAAGAGGTAAATAAACATCATACAACGGTATTGGCACTTTGAAAAAAACACAACAGTTATTCGTATAAATTGAAACATCTAGAGCTTCAGGAAGCAGACAAAGAGCGAAGAATTTTGTTTTAAATGATGAAAAGAGCAAATAAGATATAATTTTTACCGATGAATGTACATTTACCCCTCAACAATGAAAAACCAAAAAAAACCCCAATTGCCGGTATTGGGGGCCCGAAATAAAAAACGCTTTGTTTTTACTGACACAATATCCCCAAAAAAAATGGGGGGGGGGGGTTTCGAACACTCTATCATTGGACCCCCTTTTTATGGACTATAACCCGACAGCAGAAACCATTTGGATTTTTTTTAAAAAAAAAAAAGGGGGCCCCCCCAAAAAAGTTGTTCAAAATCAAATGATCTGGGGCCAAATGGGGTGATGGGCCCCCAAAATGCCCCCTTTTTTTAAAAAATACCTGGGGAAAAGCTTTAACGGGGAAAATTATTGGGGCCCCGGTACCGGATACTTTTTGGGCCGCCAGGTCACCGAATAACTTTTAAGGGGGGGACAAAAAGGCCATTTTTTAAAAAAAGTTAAAAATTTAAAATCTAAACCAGCTAAAAAACCATTTTCGT
The DNA here is from genome assembly GCA_019359885.1 of Listronotus oregonensis. NCBI lineage: Eukaryota > Metazoa > Arthropoda > Insecta > Coleoptera > Curculionidae > Listronotus > Listronotus oregonensis. The sequence goes on from JAHBCN010015320.1 coordinate 15,975, forward strand.
TTGGGGAAGTAAAAAAATTTCGCAATATCAACTTAGCAACGTTAGAAAAATTAAAAATTTTTTTGATTGGGGGATTTTTTAGCTGTTAATTGGGGTTGTTTTTAACATTTATTAATTAATTTTTTTGGGGAAATTTTCATAATTTTTTAAAAAAAATTTTTTTATTTTATTTCATTTTATTTTTTTTACACCTAACAAAAAATTTTTAAAGGGGGGTTTCTTTTTCGGACTTTTTGACTTTTTTTTAAAATTTACAATTTTTTAAAATGGAAGGCTTTGGATTAAAAATTTTTTTTTGGCAATGGTTGATATGGACCAGATTAGGTTTAAAGGGGAAAAAAAATTTAAAAAAATTTTTGAAATACTGCTTTTGGGTTTTTTTTAAATTTTTAGTATGAAATTTTTTTTTTTTTAAATCATAAAAAAAAATTTTTATTATTTAAAACCTAATTGTTACATTAAATAAAAGGTTTAAAAAAAAATAATGTTAAGGCCTTTTACTTTAAAGGGGTTTGGGGTTATAAGATTGATGAAAAAAAAAAAACATTTCTTGTATTCGGTTGTACGTCAGATTTGACAAAGCCTTAAAAAAATTGTATGGGGGTGGTGTCTGTTTGGTTTTATCTAAACCAAAAATTTGGAAATTTTTTAAAATTCATTTAATTGTTAATTAAGATTCGCTTATTATTATTTTTTTGAAACCGGAAGAGGGTTTGGGGGCCCTTTTTAAAAATTAAATACATTTTTTTTTTTAATGAAGGGAGCCAATAATTAACCCCCCAAAAATTTAAGTTCCGCCCGGCGACGCACCACTGGGTTTTTAAAAAAAGGGGTGAAGTCTAAAAAAATGTTTTTTTATAGTTTAATCGCTTATAACGTTAAGTTTTGATCGAAAAAATTTAGAAAAAGAAACGTTTCGAAACCCAAAATTTTTACAGAATGGGGAAAATTTTAAAAATTTGAACTTTTTTTTGAGTTTCTAATTTTTCTGAAACCTCCAATTAAACCCAAAAAAGGGGCCACCAATTTCTTTTTAAAAAAAAAGGGAATTTTAAATTGGGTAGAGTCCAGAAAATGGGACTTAAACAATTGATTGCTTTACAAAAGCAAAAATCTTAATTTTTTAAAAGATTTTTTAAAAAAAAATCAGAAAAAGGGTGCCCTCAACAATTGTTTGATGTTAGGGGAAAAGAAATAAAAAACTTCTGCAAGGTAAACAGAAAAAAAAAACCCAAAACGAAATAAATAAAGCTTTGTGCCTAAAATAATGGGGCCGTATCATTTAACGCCCCCTTTTTAAAATTTTTTGGAAATATCATATCATCAAACTTTGTAATTTAGGCTTGTCTGAAGATCACTTACTTTTTGAGTAAAAACATTAAACAAATAAGAGCTGTGTTTGATTTTTTTAATTTAAGGGGTTTTGCTTACATTTTGATTTATTTAAAAGATCCAGGGGGCAAAAAAGGGGGCCTGGGTTTTGGGAAAGGGGATATTTTAAAGGCTGTAAGTGTTAAGTTTATAAAAGATCTAATTTTTAGTAACGATTACGTGTTTGACCCCCTCTAGAATTTCTTAAGCAAAAATAAAAATTGACAACCCCTTTATCAAAAATTTGCGAAATTAATTTTTAAAAATTTGAAAACTTAAACCCACCAACAAATATATGTGTAAAGTGTGTACATGTACACCTTTTTTTTAAAAAGTTTTTAAAATTTGAAGTTTGGGGAAAAGAAAATTTTTTTAATAATTTAAAAAAAGGGTTTTTAAAAAAACAAAGCTTGAAAAATTTTAAATACAAAAAAATTTAAATAATTTTAAAAGAGATTCTAAAAAAGGGCATATAAACATGATTTTTGATAGGGGGGGTAAAGATTTTCTGACTTTTAAAATTTTTTTAACATTTATAAAAACCGTTAAGATATTAATATGTTTTGGTACAGGCATATACAATATTAAAGATCACATTATTTACTTACTTTAAAAAACCAAAAAATTTTAAAAAGTCTTCCAAAAGATTAAAAAAAAAATAATTTGAACCCCTTAACAAAAAAAATTTTTTTTTTTAAAAAAAAAATGTTGGAAAGAAATAGTCCAAGGGGGAACCCCTTTTTAACAGAATTATTCGGTTTTAAAAAAAACACCAATTTTTAAAAACCGAGCATCCATTTTTTTCGCTAAACATAAAAATGTCGGCACGGGGGCCACTGACGAAGTACTTTAAAAACAATTTTAAACATGTAATTGTGGGGCCCTTTTAAGGTATATATGCCTGTACTCAACCTATCTTAATATTCAACGGGTTTTTAATCAATGTAGAATAAAAAAATTAAAGACGTAACAGCTTAAACGACCCGATTTTTTAATTTTCAAAAGTAGAATCTGTCCTTAAATTTTTTGACAACACTGTAAACCTTGTGTATACCTAAATGATTGTATTTAGTCACATTTTTTTTGTCTAATTTTGCGAAACTTTATAATATTTTATTTGTTTTTATGTTATTTATTGATAATTTATCAACACCTTTTTTCTTTAAATCTTTTTAAACCTGACAACTTCCTTTTGGAGTTTTTTTTTCCGAATCTCATCTTTATTTTTTCTAAAATTTTGTTTTTTTTTTTATCATTTTTGCGCTCATACGTAGAACCCTAGAGGGCCATGGAAAGCCCATTCCAAAGCCGTGAACAACCACTTGGCAACGCCGCAACCGGCAAGAGATTCAGATCGGTTTCCCTCGAGCGCGATGAGCAGTGATCCGGTATCGAGGCGCTTTTTTAAATTCATTTAAGGCTCAATTCAAAGATCGCGTAAATAGTTTTGATATTTCCATTAAAATAATTAAATCATATAATATTGAAAAAAAAAAATATATTTTATAAATTTAAACTCAAAAAACAAATTAATTTATGTGCATAGGTCAAGGCATAAAAAACATGATGCTGTTAAAAAGGAAAAAAATTTTTTAAAATTTTAGTTAGTAATTGAATTTAGTTTTTTTTTTGTTTATTTTTTTTTTTAAAAATTTCATTTTCCCTTTTTTTTTTTGCTCGTTTTTTTCCCTTTTTTTGGATTTTTGTTATTTTTTTTTAACATAATTATTTAAAAGAAGTTTGAAAAAAGAGCACATAAAAAATGAATATATTTTTGTTCTCGTTACCACAAATACATTGGAGCATAAACTTAAACCTTTTTCATGTTGTCGTTTAAATTAGTTAGATCACACAGGATAGCTTTTTGATTTTCCTTTTTAGGAAGTCACCAGTATGGGGGTCATTAATAATTTTCAAAAAAATCGCGCACATATGGAAAGAACCTTTAAAATTTTTTTGGGGAACCTTTTTAAACCCCAAAATTGAGACAATCAAAGTATTCGTCGTCAATTGGTTTTCCCCTTATTTCAAAAAAAAAAACAAGTTTTTAAAAATTTTAATTTTTTTTTACTTTTTGGGCAGAAACCCGGCTATATAAATTTGTACCGATTTGTAATTTCATATTCATTTAGGTATTCAGTTTCAAGTAAAAAAAAAATTTTTCAGTGAAATTTTTTTTGAGGTATTGTCCAATCAAGATCATTTTCCTGGATACAGCTTTTTTCCCTTTTTTTAATTTCAGAAAAGAGAAATTACCATCAGCAGCGCTTCTAAATATAGTTTAAAAAAAATTTTTTGGGCTCAGCATTTAAAATATCAAAAAAAGTTCATTTTTAAACCTCCGAGAAGCTGTTTTAAAAAATTTTTTTTCTAACTTTTTGTAGAAAATTTACCGGAAAAATAAACAAATTTTGAAAATGAATAGTCAATTATTTTATAAAACAGAGGATATGGAAAGTGCAGAATAGGGGTCGTTTGTAAGGGACCATTTTTTTTTCAAGTTAAAAACACTTATTTGATATCTGAACCTACAAAATCTGATTCCCAATATTTACGCGGTTCATTTGTAAATCTGAAGGAAATCTAAAAGGATAAAAAAAAAATTTTTAGTCTTTCACAATTTTAATATTCCAAGATTCATTTAAAGTTATCTTATTTTTAAAATTTAAATCAAACGTCAAAGTTTATAATTATCAAAAATTTTTTTAAAAACTTTTTTAATTGGTCACTTCGATCCTGCATTATCTTGGTTCTTTCAGCAGGATTTTCGGGAAACAGGGCTGTTTTTGAGAAGTAATTGGTAAATTTGGAAAAAAAATAGGCCGCCAATTTAAATTTTTTCTAGTTATTAGGTACCTTTTTGAAATTTTCCGGGGGATAATCATCCTCTCTAATAATGTCACTTTTACAAAAAAATTTTTTGGCCAAAACAGAATATTTTGAGGGGGACCATGACTGTCTAGGAATATTCCCGAAGGGCTTTTTAAGGTTTTGTCCTTTGAAAGGGAAAACAGATAAGCTGGTTTCCCGCATCAAGAGAAGTTTTTTTAATTGGATTTGCACCCAGGCACACAACAAGGGGTTGGCAGGGAAATTAATTAAATTGAGAAAATACCGAGAAGGTTTTTAGGAAAAAAAATTTTAAAATAACAGTAACAAATAGTATCTAAAAAGGGAAACCCAAATACCTTAACCCCAAAACAAAAAACAAAAGCGACAAAATCCAAAAGTATACCTTCACGGTAATTTCCAATGCTAATATTTGTTACTTTTTTAAAAAATAACTAAAAAAAAAACCCTTTAAAATTAAAGCCAAACACGAATCATTAAAACAAATTTTTTAATTTTAATTTTTTTTTTAAAAACACCACCCCCAAAAAGTCAAGTTCATTTGCCGCCATTTACTTTAAGTACTTTATAACACCGGCACTTTTCACCCGCGATATTCTTGTTTTTTTGCAATGTCTGCGGAAAAAAGTCCCGGGCACTCACAAATTTCAAAAGTAAGACCTTTTACAGGTTTTTCTTTTCTTAAAATTTTTCTTTTAAAAAAGTTGATTTATTCACAATAAAAAAAAAAGAAAAGGTCATTCAACGTAAATCATATGCTAAAAACAGCAAACGTGTGTCGCTAGATCTGAAGGATAGTTGCCAGATTTCCCCCTTTTTCCCTTTTTTGGAATAGGGCTGTGGCCATGGACCTTTGGATCTCCATTGAATTC